>JBCNYH010000007.1:10704075-10719501 GCA_039654325.1 Tandanus tandanus | reverse complement strand
GACAACATAGCTCCCAGGATCATTAGGACACGCAAACCCCTCCACCACGATAAGGTGGCGATTCAAGGAGGGGCAGTTGAATTCAGTGTAAGTTATATTAAAAAAAATTTCAGAATACAGTTTGTCACTTTTTAACTATTTTTGTAATTTCTGAAGTGTGATTGAAGTGTAGATTTTCCATTAAAATTCAAGGTGTTTCCAAGAAATATTGCATTAACCTTTTAGGAATTAACGAGCCACAGATCAACCTGCAGGACCTGCAGTGTGTACGATGCCCTTAGATGTCCTCGTACCTTCCATGGAGTATTCTCTCCTTGCCCCACAGTATGCATCTTCCTGCATCACTATAGATTGGGGACACTCTCTTGTCACTCTAACTTGCAGCTGTCTAAAAAAATGACTTATATACTGTCACTTATATAGTGTATATGTGTGGAAGAAATCTGAAAAGAGCCCAAAAAGTGTTTGTATTTATAAATTTTGAAATGCCTATAAAAATTTAAACTATTAAAAAAATATATCACAATATTTCATAAGATAAGACTTCACATCTACAACTAATAGGCCTATAAAAGGGCTAATTGGGCTGTAGGGATAAAAAATGGCAAATTTTAGCATGCCATGTTCAATGTTTAATATGGAAATCCAATGTTTAATATGTTTGTGTCTGTAACTGTGCTTGTAGTATTTCTGACGTGGGTGAACTGCTTCAGTGTGCGTATGGCTACCCGCATCCAGGATATTTTCACTGTCGGGAAGCTGCTAGCCCTGGGTCTCATTATAGTTGTGGGACTACTCCAGATCTACGAAGGTGAGAGCTCGGTAACACCAGGTACCGTTTAACAGGTCTCGCCTGTGAATGTTAACGACTAATTGAGTTGAATATTAGAATAATTATGATATTGTTGTGTGATGGACACGGAATGATAACTGTAAACAAGAAAGAGTAAAAGAATCTTATTTAAAATATAATGTTACAGACTATTTTAGGAATCTAGTTACACGAGAGTGGTACATCTGACTAATAAAATGCACAATTTGGAAACAGTAGCTTTAAATCCTGGCTCAAACAGAGTTTTAGGTCAAAATCCAATCACAACAAACTTAATTCATTTTGGACTTTATCCTGCTCAGGGTCACAAGAGTTTTAATATCTGATATCCCAAAGCAAAACTTATAACAGATAAATGTAAACAGTGATGTAATGTCCTGTCTCCTCAGGTAATTACAAGGGTCTTACACCACAAATAGCATTTGAGTTTTATAAGACGCCATCAGTGGGGCAGATTGCTCTGGCGTTCCTTCAGGCCTCGTTTGCTTTTAGTGGCTGGAACTTTCTGAATTATGTCACAGAAGAGGTGGTGGATCCAAGGAGGTAAGCATTGGACTTCTTACATATTGAGTGTTTTGATAATAGTGTTGATAATGTTATATTGGTTGTTATTGAGATCAATGTTGCTAATGGCTGAGTGCACTTTTAAAATTATTAATTATTAAAAATATTTTCTTATTTCTGATTGGAGGAAAGTCACCAGCTTATTCTTGGTATACTTCTACAAGCCGACTTGTCCATCGGCAGTGGATAATTTGAATGATTATTGCACGATTAGCATGCGCTGATGTTCCTCATGATAGATGTCATATAAGATAGATAGGCGATGCCCCGTGGCAGACAGCCCGGCTTGTCCGCCATCATGGTTAGTTAGTTAGTACAATTTACAGTAATGCTCTGCGGCCCAAAGCTGTCAAAAACATATCTAAGACTGAGTAGCAACAACCAAGACAGTGGCACAAAGTTCCATCACTCTAACAACAAAGCGATAAAGTCACGAGTGAAGGGAAAAAGTTTAATTCTTGAAAATATGAAAGTTTAATCATAAAAAACCTCATGCAAAATTCATTTGATACTCGGGTGAAGTATGACCGTTGAATACACGTTACATGACATGCGTACTCTCAACCTAACACTGTTGTAAAAATGTTGCAGAATAAATGAAGGGTTGAGAACCGGAGTGGTCTAACCAACAAAAAGCTGTTTTTGAGGAAAATGACATGAAAGTTTTTGGAATATAAAAAATCAGGGAAATTGCTCACAGTATGATTCAAGGTCATAAGGAGGATGAAGAGACCATTCTGGTATGCATAGATCTTATCCACATCTGTCAAAATATGACCTTATCTCATTTTTTCGGTTTCTTGGGGTTAGACCACTGTGGCTCTCAGCCCTTCATATGTGAGTATATAAGGAGCACCCATGTTTAACGTAGTGCACTCATGGGACTATTGTAAGAATGCCGTATGATTCTAAGCACAGCAGATGATGCATAAAGTGTATGAAATTAATATGTCTACCATAACACATCTATAGGATGTTGTAGGGTTTCACACGTCAGACCTGGGAAATAGGCCTGATGTCTACGCAACTGACAAAAAAATTTACTGCATTTAAAACTCCATGACAAGGTCTATGATGAGGTCTTGTGATGGATTTTTCCGTTGCACAACAGGTAAATTTCATGTGACACACCCACAACTGTCCTAGGAATTTGCTTATTTTTTTGTCGTGGACCTGTTGAACACCTGTTATGCGAAGTATGTAACAGGGGCTAAAGGCAGAATCCTTGAATATCTATATCCTGCTGTATCTTGACATCTAGTATACTTTACACAGTAACTGCTATTATATTCTAGTCCGCAGTACAGTTTTCTAACAGGCGTTCTGTTGTTTCATCAGAAACCTCCCGCGTGCAATATACATCTCCATTCCACTGGTGACATTTGTGTACACACTCACCAACATCGCCTACTTCTCCTCCATGTCCCCGGACGAGCTGTTGTCCTCCAATGCTGTGGCTGTAGTAAGTACACATCACATTCTTCCCTCTCCCAAGCTACTCAGTGAGAGATTGAATCCAGTGGCTCATTCTGAAAGTCTAGTCAAAGTGATTTCACACAAATTCCAGAACTTTACGTTATACACCCCTCCATCTCATTCTTACAGCTGACATTAATGTTTGTCTTGAGAAACATTCTGACATTTATGTCCAACAGACATTTGGAGAGAAGTTACTTGGAATGTTCTCCATGATCATACCCATCTCTGTAGCACTTTCCACATTTGGAGGCATCAATGGCTACCTCTTCACCTCATCCAGGTCAGCTCAGTCATCCCAGGGCTTCTGATTAAAGTGAAATGTTCTGCAGCCCCCTTCTGGATGCTCATACAACTTACACTTATGTAGTGATTCTGACAGTGGAGTCCATGAAGCATACCAGGGGCTGTGAGATATATATATATATAAATGCTCAACCCAGCATTCATTCATCTTCAGTAACCTGGTTATGGCCATTTTGGGTCTAGAGCCTTTCTCAGGGATTCTGGGGGCAAAGTAGAATAACCCATGGATGGGACAGCAGGCCATCATAGGGCACCATATTTTTACACTCATTCGCATAAAGGGGCAGTTTTTCATTGCCATTCCATCTACCTGCATGTAGATAAAACCAACACAGAACCAACCACAGACAATAACTTGAGCTCAGGATAGAATCACGAGTCCTGTGCTCAGGAGTTTCTATGTGGAGTTAGCATGTTCTACCTATGCTTGCATGGGTTTCTTCCAGGTAATCCGGTTTTCTCCCACAGCCCAAAGACATGCACATTGGGCTAACTGGCTGTTCCAAATTGCCCTTAGGTCTGATTGTGAGTGTGAATGGTTGTGTGTTGGTGACGGTCTGGCGAGCTGTTCAGGGTTTACCCCTGCCTTCACCCAGTGTCGGCAGAGATAGGCTACTTGCATAACCTACTTGCAACTCTAATAGGATTAAGTGCTTTGGCAAATGAGTGCTGTTCCCACCAAGTTATAAATGATAAAAAAAGAGGAATGAAATGCAGTTCAGTCTCACTTGGCTATAAATAGTGATCTCAGTGGTTAGAATCATTTATGCATTATTAATAAACCTATGTTTGAGGGAACTTATTCCCTAAATTTTGCGAAGATACTAAATGTTAACACTGACTTCACCACTCTTGTGAAATAAATGTACTCTATGGCTAGTATTGTTGTTGTTAAGCTTTTCACTGGCTATTGTATATGCTATAATATTGCCTCCTACAGAATGATTGAGCCTTGTAATAAAGGTTTAGGCTGAATTAGCCAAATGTGTCACATTTTTGGCTAATTCATCATATGAAACACAATAATAAACGAAAGTGTGTGTGTGTGTGTGTGTGTGTGTGTGTGTGTGTGTGTGTGTGTGTGTGTGTGCTTTCAGACTTTGTTTCTCTGGTGCAAGAGAAGGACATTTACCCAGTTTACTAGCTATGATTCACTTTAAGAGCTGCACCCCAATTCCAGCCCTGCTTGTCTGTGTGAGATGTTATATGACTTTCCAACTTACACTTTATACAGTATTATTCTTTTATTAGTTTTGCAGATATTAACATTTTCGTTTTATTTTGTCTGTTTTGTGTTTTTCTGCCTATCGCTGTTTCTTTCGTTTTCTCTCATCTTCTTGTACAGTGCACTGCCACTATTGTGATCATGTGCATTGGTGAAACACACAACCTTATAAACTATGTGTCCTTCATCAACTACCTCTCCTATGGAGTCACTATTGCTGGCTTGCTATATTACAGATGGAAGAAGCCAAACCTGTACAGGCCTATCAAGGTATCATTAAAACAAACCCCTACTTTAAGCAGAGGGAATTATGTATATATCATAGCTCTTATGTCCTTGTTACAATACATCATTCAGAACACCTCAGTATTTAACTCTGCTGATAGTGCAGTAGGCGGCATTGTGGTGTATTGGTTAGCATGTCCGCCTCAGAGCAGGAAGGTCTTGGGCTTGAGTCTCAGGCTTGGCTCTGGCGTTTCTCTGTGTTGTTTGCATGTTTCCTCGTGCTTGCGTGGGTTTCCTCTGGGTACTCCAGTTTCCTCCCAAAGTCCAAAGACATGCACATTAGGCTAATGGGTTGTTTCACATAATCCCTTGGTGTGAGTGGTTGTGCGTGTGCATTGGCCCTGTGATGGACTTGCGAGCTGATTCTACCTTCTAAGTGCTCCTAACTGCTGCTTTAGCCTAGAGGCAGCGAGCTGTCCAGGGTGTTCCCCGCCCTCGCCCAGAGTCGGCTGAGATGGGTGCCAGCCTCCCTGCGGCCCTATCAGGATTAAGCGGCTTTAAAAAAGAATGAACAAAGCTGCTTTGTGAGAACGTGTTAAAAGCATGATAAAAACAACCCGAACTGAACATCTAAATTTCCACAGCAGAGCTTTTCAACAACAGTTTTTACATTTTATTACACTTTTAGAGAACATTAATGAACAGTTTGAATTTTTTCACTGACTATCTGCCTGAATTATGTCTGATCTTGTCTTGTGTCCTGTGCACAGGTGAATTTGTTGGTTCCTGTGAGTTACCTTCTGTTCTGGGTCCTGCTGCTGGGCTTTAGTCTGCACTCTGAGCCTGTGGTCTGTGGAGTAGGACTGGTCATCATGCTCACTGGAGTACCTGTATACTTTCTGGGAGTGTACTGGAAAGACAAGCCAAAGTGTATCTATAACTTCATTGGTAAGTTTAATACAACAAAATATTTTTGATTCAATACCCAATTTCATTATATGGCAACAGCAGTACTGATTGGTTGGCACATGGGCAATAAATCATGTATGGACCGGTACGTATTACCCTGCAAGTTAGCCATTAGCTAGTTGCACTGTGTGCTTTGATCTTTAGCAGCTTGCAGAGAAGTATTCAGGATTTTATTGAAGCAAAAGTGTGTACAGGAAATATCCTAAGTCCCATGAAGTACTCGCTGCTCATCTTAAAGCTCTTTTATCTTCACGGGAAGGGAAACAAGCTGAAAGCTTCCGGTCATGAATGAATGTGTAGGCAGGATGGATATGCTAGATGAGAGGTTTACTGTGGACTGGCAACCCAAAAGATATAGGAAATGGAACACAAACAAGTAAGCATAGCATTTAATCAGCTAACAAAGTGCAGGCTAAGAAAATGAGCACGAAACAGAAAACACTAAGAACATGGAATGTATTGAAAACTGGAAAAATTTACCACAACAAGGAAAACCAAGGCTGATGCCATGATGGCTGCTGAAAGGCGTAACGCTCTACACGTCAACTATATAATAAGAGGGCTAAAAGCCACTTCCTAATTGTGCCCTCGAATGCCTCCCTCTCTGGGAAACGCAATTCACTGGCGAATTAGAACTGACTTTGTGACACTACTATAGCCCTCACAGACACAGATGAAGACTCTTTGTTCAGACGCAGGCAGGCAACAGTTCTTGAAGGGAATTTAAAAAAGGCCACCGTATTAAAGTGCTGTTTGATGCATTGCTCGGCTTTCGGCTCAGTCTGTACTTAAAGAGCTCGGGCTTGAATTTCTTTGTACAAACCTCGCACTCAGTTAATAAGTAGTTTATATTTAAACTCACATATATTTAAACATTGGACAATATGTATATAAAAGGGCAGATGAGTTAATAGCCTGCACCCGCGTTGCCGTTCTTGTTGCTATCCCCATATTTTCCAGACTATTTGTCCAGAACTGCTGGGAGAATCATTCTGAAATTTTGCATGCAGATTTCCTATGGTGTGTAGGTGTGCGTAGGATTGTCAATTTCTCTGTTAGACCTTTGACCTTGTCGCAATGACCTTGAAATTGTAAATTTTGTCTGGGATATTTCACAAGAACTGCTGGTTGGCTGAGGGGTTTCAGCATCAATGATGGCTATTTTTTACTCAAATTGTTGATAATATAAATTGTAATGAAAGCAATATTGGTGTTTAAAGTTTATGAACATGATTACATTATGTTGTGTTTGCTACAGAGTGGGCCACGTATCTGGGTCAGAGAGTGTTTTTTGTGGTTTTCCCCCAAGTTGACCCCATTGAAGACATGACACCAAGAGAATGGACGGACAAGTCTTCTGCCATTAACAAGGCCTCTGGACCTGTTTGATGTTTATATTTTTATTTACCTTAATTATATCATGTTTTTGTTATATATTAGCCCTCTGGTTTTAAAGCCCCAAAATAGGGTTCTTGGGTAAATATTCCAACGCAAATGCCTATAAGCTTTGTATAGTATCTTTCTCTTGTTTTGTATCAGCTGGTACATATAAGTTAACATCTCTATCTTAACACTTCAAATGAACTTCCCATAGATGAACATTTAAGTATTTTTTAAACATTTTTAACAATTTATTTGATACCTTGCCCATCATTCTGTGTTTACTCTGCCTTACACAAAAAAAGATACACTGAAAAACTTTAGTATGTTATAACAGAATTGCTTAGAAATTATTACCTGAAGTGTTTAAGTGCCTTCAGGTATTTCTCTGCCTGTATATTTACATAGAATACATAACTGTAGCAACATAAGAGCTAATGCTGAATATATTTATTGCTATTTTGCAGTTAGAGAGGTCTTTGTGATTTGCAGTGTTACCTCTGGCATTCAGGAAGGCATTAGCTATGCTAACTAAGCAGGGCTGCATACCGTATACCTTATCTTCATATCAGTTGTTAATTACTCAATACTTGAGAAAATGTTATTTTCTGTGAAGAGAAGGTGCACATTTTTATCTTATACTAATAATTCATAAAGTATTGTAATGTTTACGCTTTACATTCTGTTTGAATTCTGAACAAACACCATGAAATTAATATGTGTTTAATTATAGTACCTTCAGGTGGACCCCGTTCTTCTAAACACAAATATATAACATTATGTACTGTAGAATTCAGTACTCTGTACTTTTGGAAACATAATACTACACCTATGCACATGACACATTTTTACAATTACCCTATGATACTGTAACTGAAGTAAAAGGGCTGAAAAGTTCATAGGCTGAAACGTTCACTGTAATCCTGCTCACCATCAGGATGAGAGCTTCTATACCAAGGGAATCCAATCGCTGCAACACCGCTGAAAGAAGAGTGTAGACCACACAGTCAGATTCACCCATTGCATCATGGTCGCCTATGAACTTTTCAGCCAACCCTTGTGCGATCTTTTAACGGTTTGATTCTGCCTGTCAAAAGTTTGGGGACATTTAGGTTTCTTAAATATTTTGGTTTGCAGATAAACATAACATATTTTAAAAACTGACAATGCTTATCCTGAAAATTGCTGTAGACATTTGTGATAACTAAAGATCTACATATCAAAAATAATTGAACTATAACATCAAAAATCTTAACAGCTGAACACACTTTTCTCCATTAAAAACGGTGCTTCCAGGCATTCCTACAAATCATTCTGTGGGGTCTCTTGCAGAAGACACCCTGCAAGGTATTTGGAGCTGATTTCTAAAACATGTCTAAAGCCTTTCTGTCTAACTCCATGCAGAGCAGCTCAGTTGATTTAAGATCTGTTGACTTGTCAGACCATTCTATTACCAACAACCCTGTTTCATTCTTCTCCAAACATGTCCTGTGTAACTTGATGTGTGTCAGTAGAATCAGTAAGGACATCTAAGAAACAGGTAATGTCCTGATTAAGTACCGTACACTCCATGATTATTGGCACCCCTTAAAGATTAGTAAAAACGGTGAGAGAAAAAAAATCCACCTTTTGATGAGGCAGCTTTACTGGAAAAATTGAGAAAAGTTATCCTTTAATTTAAATAAATTTATTCAGAGAAAAACAAAACTGAACAATAATAAGAAAGTAGTGAATGAGACTAAGTATAATCTAGAGAATTAATTGTTGGGCTCAGAGGATAACACAATCCGAGAACAAATAATTCTCAATCAAGATGAATTCTCTCTGTTTTATTAGTCATTTAAATTATATTAAAAGTAGACAGTCACATTACTATGTTGTGTGTGTTAATCATGCAATAATCATTTAATGTATCCAACGTTAATAATGCAATAATTCAGCTAGTAGAATAATACCAAGAATTATTTGATGGCTTTCCACCAATCAAAATATTTTGAATTTATAATAATTCTATTATTGATACCCCTGTATTTGATACAAGCTACAATTACCAATAAAACAGCAGCATCTCCTATAACATTTTGGAAGATTTGAGAATAGAGAACGGGGCTTTCCTCTTTACAGAATTTCTCCAGAACAATCAGGGTCCTCGGTCATCTATTGTACACTCTCTTCTTCAGTTCTCAGTGGAGTTCAGGTCAGGGGACTGAGATGGCCATGGCAGAAGCTTGATTCCGTGTACCATATTTGTGTTGATTTTGACATATACTTTTGAATCATCCTGCTTGAAGATCCAATGACGACACAATTTTAGTTTCCTGATGGAGGCAGACAATTTTTTATTTTTTTAAATGTAATACCTAAAGGGATGTGGACATATCAAACTGCCAGAAATGAAGCCCTGTGTCAGTTAATTTAAGCTGTATTTTCCTCAGTATGCTCATTTTGCCTATGCAGACCTGTGTAGATAGTTTTCAGTGTCTTGAAATGAGATTTAAATCTGTAAATTATTTATATAGTTTATTTCCAGTGGAAGAGATGCTTCCGTGTTGGTCTGTTGTTTTTTTGTAAATGATAAAATGGTTTAACAGTTCTGAAAGTTAATAAAGGAAAATTAATACTATACTTTTTTAACTGCTGATTATTTTACTGAATGGTATGGAGCACATACACGGTGTCGTTCTTGTACTCTTTTTTAAAAAAAAATTATTATTATTTTTTTAATTTACAAAGCAAAAGGCACCGCTGGGATTCGAACCCAGGATCTCCTGTTTACTAGACAGGCGCTTTAACCAACTAAGCCACGGCGCCGCTGCAGTTCTGCTCAAAATAACCATTTTTAATCATGCATTAGTTACGCCATCTTTTATATATGTATCTTAATATGAGTCATTTTGCTTCACTGGAGACCAGGAGTATCTTACTGTTTATTATTAGTGTATGATAATTCCATATTTAATAATTTATTCATGATTTATTTGCGTGACTGGTACGTGCGCTACCAAGGAGTTGTGGGACGGCATTGTCTCTTTTCCTTTCATAAAGGATGGTCCAATAGGTCCAATGTATCTGTAACCACAGCCAAAAATAAAGGCTGAAGAAGATGAAGGATCTTAGAGAAGAGTGAAAACCACCCGAGCTTAAAAAAGAAGCCAGCGCGGAAATGCCTTAAGATGCAGTACCACCGAGATCCGCTAGGGGCTGACTCCAAAACTCATCCAGCTCCATAGACTTCCTATTTTTTGGTTAGGAACCAACCCAGTTTAAACAAAATAAGCTAAGCTTAGACCAATAACATGCATTTAAACTGATATATTTTGATTAACATAAATTAATAGTTTTCTGGCAAAATAAAAAAACAACTGCTGAGGTGCATTGTAATGAGCTCTTCTTTATTTATAAGTAGAGAATGGGATCAATCATGGTTCTAAAGGCTTCAGTTGGAGGCAATGGTCTGATCAATCCAGGAACGAAGACTGGTGACCCGAGCGTACACTCCAGGCGAAGACGTAGAGCAGGTGCTACTGCCCCAGGAAACAATACCAACCAAGGTCCAGGCTCCAGATTTCTGGCACACCAGGGGGCCGCCAGAGTCACCCTAAAACAAAAAATAAATAAATCATGTATATCATTTGCAAAAATTTTAAACAAACAAAAAATGTATATTACCCACAGAACATAATCGAAACAAGTAGCAAGATCAAACCTAACTGTCCAGAACATTTTTTAAAATACTTTCAATTAATACATTTTTTTTTGTTGTTGTTTTGTTCTTCAGCTGCACTTTTTTTTGGCCTGATATTTAAAAAATATTTTAACTGGTGAACAGCATGCAACGTATTGAAGAGATGTTTTTTATTATTTTAAACCAGTGAGATAGTTTAGTTGTTTTGCCTGCTATGTTATTTGTTTTTTAAACTGGTAGCTAGACTGCATGTGGCAAAAAGTTTATGGCCTTAATTTTTGCTTAACCTTCAAAACATTACAATTAATGAACCTCAAACCCCGGAAGCATGTTATTATTAATTGCTTTTTATGACAGTAAATTATTACTATTGTATAAAATGTGTTTTTCTTTATTTCCTTAGTAAAACTGTATAAAATTTATTTATATTTAATTTGGCAGTGGGAGTTTTTATATATATATATATATATATATAAATACACCCCTACCTGAGATGGCCTGGTGAGCTGTCCAGGTTGTACCCTGTCCTCGCCTAGAGTCGGCTGAGATGGGCGCCAGCTAATTAAGATTAAGCGGTTCAGAAAATGAATGAATGAATGAATGAATAAATGAATATACCCCTCCAGCATGTTCTGGGTCTACCCCGGGGTCTCTTCCCGGTTAGATATGCCCGAAACACCACACGAGGCAGGCATTCTAACCAGATGCCCGAACCACCTCAACTGGCTCCTCTCAACGCGGAGGAGCAGAGGTTCTATTCCGAGCTCCTCCCCGATGGCTGAGCTTCTCACCCTATCTCTAAGGGAAAGTCCTGCCACCATGTGAGGGAAGCTTATTTCAGCCACCTGTATCTGCGATCTTGGTCTTTCGGTTACTTCCCAAAGCTCGTGACCATAGGTGAGGGTTGGAACGTAGATCGACTGGTAAATTGAGTTATTGAAGTTTATTTTAATAGCATAATCCTACTATAAATTTTTCCTTTTTTTATTTACTGATTTGACAGTATGGTGAAGCAGACTATGGTTAAATTAATAATTATTGTAAAAATATAATATATTTAATCCTTTGCTTTTTAAAATCCTCATTAACCCCAAACTCATTCATTTGTTACAGTATTACTATTAAAGTTCTAATGATCAATGTTACCATGCATGAAGAAGCACCAGAGGCTCCAGCGCAGATCATGAGGTCACTGATTTTGTTGCCCCAGAAACGCTTGCATTCAGTGTTATCCAGCAGAGGCAGAGCAGCCTGCTGCAGACGAGGAGGTGTGGTTCCAGCTAAAAGAGAACATGAGTGTTAGCATTAAAGGAAGGTATTCCTTTAAACATATGCTATAAATGAAAAAACATATTGTTCATAGAACAGTTTTTAAAAAGATTAAGATATGGATAAAGTCCCACACAAATACCCCACAAAGCTTTGAATTACCATTGTATCTGGTCAAACCCCAGCCAGTTGTGACACACCTCATGCCACCTGCGAAGTTGTCACTAGTCTCAGCCAAGCACACAGGGGACACACGAGGGTTGAGCTGGACAGGAGAGGCCAGTTTGATCACAGCAACGTCATTGTTGATGGTGAATGAATTGTAGTTGGGGTGCCTGATGGACTGTATGGGAGAGGAAATGGATGCAAAGAGAGCAGTTATTATTTTGTTATTATCTTTCTAAGAAATATTTGTGCAATTTTATAGCTTAATACAAACCTTTGCAATTTTCATGACCTGGATGTTCTCGTTGCTAGAAGAGCGGTCATGTTCTTCAAGGACCACAACATGAGAGGTCCTGCAAAACAAGAATTCCCTTTTCTGTCATGACATTTGTGATCATTTGGTTTATAGTTTTATTTGCTTGAATAATGTATAAATCATGAAAATGTATAAATATTTGTTTCCTTTTATTCTCAAAACAAATATAGCTTCATTTCTATATAGATTTGCATGTCATTTACTTTTTGCAAAGCTGCTTATAATGTGTACATGCAAACACCCCCTAAACTTTGCACACTATAAAGGAACTGACAACTTTGTAATGTTCTGTTTTAGTCAAACTTGTAGGGGAAACTAAATCATGGGTGGCACAGTGGGATAGTGGTTAGCATGTCCGCCTCACAGCAAGAAGGTCCTGGGTTCAAGTCCTGGTATTGGGTGTTTCTGTGTAGAGTTTGCATGTTCTCCCTATGCTTCCATGGGTTTCCACCGAGTACTCTGGTTTCCTTCCACAGTCCAAAAACATGCATGTTTGTTTAACTGGCTGTTCCAAATTGCCTGTGATTGTGTGTGTTCACCCAGTGGCGTTACAGGATGTTCAGGGTGTACCCTGACTTCACCCAGGATCAGCTGATATTGGCTCCAGCCTCCCCTCAATAGGATTATGCGGATCAAGCGGTTTGACGAATGAGTGACATGAGCAAGTGAACTAAATCTTGAAGTCTTTACCTGACATTGCAGTGAGCAGCTGTTACCACCCAGTACTCATTGACCAGGGAACCACCACAGAAGTGGAAACCAGTACTGTCCTGGGAAGAGAGGGGAAGAGCAAGAAAATGAAATGTGGTTCCATTCAGCTTTACCATACCTATATTGTAACAGGGAGTTCAGTAAGGTAGAGATCAGAAAGGACAAGGTGAGCCTCACCTGCAGAGACACTTGCCAGGGCCACGAGTGGGGTACAGCCTCCTCGCCATTCACAATCCTGGCATATCCAGTGATAACAGGACGGATGGCAGGGACACCACAACCTTAAAAGATCCCACATGCAACATTTCTTTCTTACTGAGTGAGTTTTAAACAAATATTGCATTGTGTAACAACAAATTATGATTCATTCTTCTGATTGTCCTAAGAGCTCTGCTTAACTAAAGCAAGCAATGTTGATGAGAATAGAAAAGTTATCCGTAGGCAGTACAGTATGTATAAAATAGCATATAGCCTCAGTTTTAGTCTTGGACACAAATTCTAGATGAAAATTAATAGTATTGAATACAATGTTACATACCATAGGTTGCGCCAATAAAGGCAAGAGAGAATCCACAGAAGACCCATAATTTCACACTGCTAGAACTGGATAGAGTGAGGGGTTTTTATAGAGATGTCGAGGCCTTGGATCCATCATATCAAGTTAAATCATTTAAAAAAAAACTCCAGCTTCACCTGTGTATTTAGTGATATCAAAATATTTTTCCCATGACACTTTCTGAAATTTTTTTTTGCAGTTCCTTCAACAAAAGCGTGAGCGTGATTTAAAGAATTTGTTCTTGTGTTTGTTCATGTATCTATTTATCTCTCTATGATTACTTATAATATACTTATTTTTTTAAAAAAACAACTGCAAATTTTGTGATAAAAAACTTTTGTTTTTTTTACTCAGAATAAAAGACAAATGGTTTCTAGTTTACTAAACTATATGAGCATAATTTAAAATGCTAAATATTCTTGAACTTGTTAATACTTTGGGAATTGTTGAATCAAATATTCATGAAATGTTTATTCAAGCAGTGATAGTCAAGTTACTCTTTAACATGTAAGCTAAAAATAAAAGATGTGGGTCGACTGTGTAAAGGCATTTATGAAGATAATACAAAAAAAGCACATTTTATCTTGCATGTACGGAAACTTACACCAGGGGAAAAAAAGGACCAAGATCTCATTTTAATGTGAAAGTTTTTTTGTTATAACATGATATTTTCACGTTATAACAGGATATTTTCATATTTTCACATGATATAACAAAAATGCAGACCTTCTATTCTTATAAAAAGAAAGGTTTCTTGTTATAACAAGAGAAATTTTTACTTGTTATTAAAATAAAAAATGAGTTTTGTGTTAAAGCTTACTGCAAAATGTTATATATAATTATAGATAATACTTATATATCATAAAACTCAGTTATATATGTTGTTGTGGGATTATGGTATTATGATATTACAACAAAACAGGTAGGTATTCAGAATATGGATTTTTGTAATGTACCTTTTCTTTTTACTTTTATAGAAGTACAGCAATGAAAATATGCAGCTGATCCACCAATTGCATATTCAGCACAGTCTCTGAGAAATATTCCTATTTCACCATCAGGTTTCAGGGGAAGTATTTCACAAGCATGACCTTGATTGGTTAGATTAATAATCTAATTATGTAAAGCTGCATACAAAGAGTGAGTTCTCATTAAATCTGTGTAGCTTTCCTATCACCATGCTGCATATCGTAAATAGCATTATGAGGCTCATTTATATAAAAACACAGCACAAAGGTAACACTTATTTCTCAACCTTGAACCGGAATATGAATTGATGTCAGTAATATCTGATAAGAGAGTGTAAAATAACTTTCATTTAATCCACACTCACTGTATTGGGAGAAATAAAGCATTTTTGATATTCTGATAAGATTCCTTAAAAAAAAAAAAGTACATTCTTTCAATTAAATACTTCATGGAAGAACTCGTTAGCACAGGCTTTGTCCAGTTTTTGGTGTTGCCTGATGCTGGTGACTGTACTTCCGATAACCAGCATCATGCAAGGCCAAGGAATGGTGGACTGGAATTTCTTGCACCAGGCCAATAAAGTCATGTTTGGTTGCAGGGAATAAAGTCTTATTCTGGAGAATTGTAAAAAATTGTAAAACAATAATAACAATAATAATAATAATAATAATAATAATAATAATATAAATAATTATATAAAAACCCTCCGGGTCTGGAATGAGGTCTTGCCCCAAGTGGAGGAGTTCAAGTATCTCGGGGTCTTGTTCACGAGTGAGGG
>JBCNYH010000007.1:10688764-10700243 GCA_039654325.1 Tandanus tandanus | reverse complement strand
TTAGGCTGCTGCCCCCGCGACCCGACCCCGGAAGAAGCGGAAGAAGATGAATGAATGAATGAATGAATGAATGAATAATAATAATAATAATAATAATAATAATAAAAAATAAAATAAAAAAATAAACAATAAATAAATAAATAAAATTAACATTTTTTCCATCATTCCAAATTTTGTGGCTCAATGTGGAAGAGCCAGCTGGCTAACAGTAGCATGTCTTCTAGCCACGTTTTCAGTTATAATTCTTTTTCCCTGTTCACCAGCATCAGGCAATATTGAGGACTGGAGGCCTATCAACAGGCAAATAAAGTTGCATTTTGGTGGTGGTGGTGGTGGTGGTGGTGGTGGTGGTGGTGGGTGGGTGGGGGATGTCTAATTCTTATAAATTAAAAAAATCTGTTCTTAACATCAAATACTTTTATTCCAACTTTTGTTGCTTTACATGGAATGATTGTTGCTTTGCATGCTAACCCTAAATCGTCGGGTTATAGGGGAGTTCTCCACACCTCTCTTTCTGTTCACCAGCATCAGGTATCACCGATAAAGCAGACTGATAGCCACATTTGGTAAAAACAACAAAAAAAAGTACATACTTACCATTAATTACTTTCATTCCAAATGTTGTTGCTTTTAGTGGAAGAAGCACAGAGTGATCAGGACTGCAGTTAGCAGTGATCTTAGCATGAGTCCCAACCGCTTGTTTTTTGTTTTCTGTAACGATGTACCTACTAACGGTATATGGGCTGATATTCTAGTAGTACACCCGCCAATCAGAATGTGTGACTGCTCATATCGAGTGGGCATGCATAGAATAAGTAATGGGCAATGTCATTCATGGTAAAGGTGTGAAAGCAGTGTACTTTATGTAGTTTATGGAAAACTCCAAAAGCAGACAATCCAGTGTAATTTTTTAGTATTAGATATCTCTGTATTACATTATATTTATTTCCCCATGTTTTCAGAATCCTGTTATCCTAAGTGGCTTAGTGAATGAATTCATATTTTCAGAATTTATTTCACTGAATTTCTTTATTGGGTAACATATCTTTCTATTTAAATAAAATAATTTCATTTGGGTAAAAAATAAAATTTTCACAATATTACAACATTACTCTTATCATCTTCACTTTGTTGTATCCCTGGACGCTTTGTTTCACAGAGACGCTTCCACCGTCGCGTGCGTGGTTACACTCCAGCGAGCCAATCACCGTCTTCGGTTACATGATTTGTCGTGTGCGTGGTGCGATCTCCGTGTAGAGAGGCGGGACATAAAAGTACAGGCAACAATGCAAGCACACTGGTAAACAGAGTGGACCCAGTTTAGATCACTGCAGATTTATTCCACACACTGGTGAGTTATTCATGCTGTCCAACCTGAGATCTTCACCCTATCTACGTTTATAGGAATATAAAGTAATCGTGTCTGCGATGTTTTCTAACAAAATGAGTTTTAACTTCACCGTTAGATCTAGCCAGAGTTTTGTAGAAGCTAATCGGCTAGTTAGCTAGCATGACTTCCACTCCAGTTATTATTCGTGCTGTTTTAAATTCCTAAAAGCTGATTTACTTCATGACGAAGTTTATAAAATTGACCATAAGAACCGTGTTTTTTGGGGAGTCTTTCATTACTGTGATCCATTAAAGTGCTTTTTTAAATAATTGCCATTTTAAAAGATTGATTTATTATTAGTAGTGTTAGAATTAGTATTATTATTACTATTATTATTGTTATATATATATATATATATATATATATATGTATGTATATGTGTGTGGTTTTTTATTTATTGCTGCTATGTATTGTTTTTCTGTAGTTTTTTATTTTTTTTTAATCTGTAAGTCATGTTAAGTGATAATTTCCTCACTTCTTGTTCGCTACTGCAGCCAGTATGTATACATATATATATATATATACATAGAGAGAGCAAGTCTACTCCCCATATATACCTTGAGTTCACAAAATGTTAGTTTTCAGAGTTTTGAAATCAAGTTTGATTAAATTTTCATGCGTCTTTTTCTTGTAACATGCGTCACTCTCATATTTTTGTTTTCATAAAAAGCAGAAGCATCATTGGTTATCTTTTCTTCCCTGTCTAAATATCTATGCCCATACACAAGATTTGGGACTTATGGCTTCAACTTGTAGTGTGAGACTGGTTGAAATGGCTAAGACACCTTACAAAGGAAACATCTGTCATGGTGGGATTGCTCTAGAGTAAAAAATAGTTTCTATGGCCAGAAGTGGACACTGATGCTGTACCTTGTCAGTACCGTTTTTTTTTTAATCATACGATGCATGGCTACTGAATTTGTTAGTAGTATTTCTTGTTCTTCCAGGTATGAGATGTCAACCCCTCAATCTGCCTCATCAAAAAGTTTTACCTCAACGCCACTCAAAAGCAGATTTGCTGTCCCAAGGAGCATCCCGAGAAGCAGGAGTTTGGAATCGACAGGCGATTCAACCTACTCACTATTATCCCCCATTTACCACGACAGTTTTGAATCAACAGATGATGATGATGATAAGGAAGGAGCACCAAAACAGTGTCCGCCACCTGATGACCCCTCTCTCACCGAACATGAAGATGTATTACCCTCTGCTCATAAGAGGTATAATCTTAAATAATAGGCATTTAATTTGTTAATATTTGTTAATATTTAACGTTTTATCTGAATGTGTATGCAGTACGATGTCTGCAGCATTTACAAAAAGTCATGTCCTTTCATTGTTCAGAAATGAGTCCCTTCATGCAGAAGAATCGTTCACAGGAAAGCTGAATCTGAGTGCATGGGAGAAGTGGCTTGTGAGTAAAGCCAAAGAAGAACGAAGTAAAATACATCAGAAATCCCTGCAGGTACTTTTTTATTGATATATTTACGACAGTGCTGCGTCCTGTCATCGCTGCATCCTTTCAGAAGATTTTCTGTCATTTGATTTAATGTTTAAATGTAATAGTTGTGTCTATATTTGTGTAAACTGTTAGTAAACTGTGTGTTTCAGCAACAAGTTCTGAAAGAAGCGAAGAAACAAGAAGAAATGGAGCAACAAAGAAAAAAAGCAGTCACTGAGGGTAAAATTCAAGAGTGGCTCCAGATGAAGAGAGAACAGGTACAGCTCAGTTTTTCATATTTTCCTGAAAGAGATAGAATAACATACTAGACATATAAAACATGTGAGCAATAGAGTTGTGAAAGGGCAGCTTTACAAATATTCCAAGTTGAAAATGGGATTTTACATGGGAATTAACTGGAAATCTGGGGTAGTTTATACATAAACCTGCATAAATATAAACATTTTCTTTGTCATAAGCAGACATACATGAAAACATTTCTCATTAAATAAAAAATGCCAGTTCTATTTTTATTTTGCTATCATTGTCTTCCATACAATTTAGGAAATTTAATATAAGCCTGTGATTTTAATTACAGCCAGCACCACTGTCAGAGCCCCTGTTATTCAGCAGTGCTGTTAGATAATTAAAGATCATGAATACTGTATTTAATAAATAAGGCTGTAACTACATTGATACATTGGTTGACAATGCAAAAATGTGGTAGCAAATATTGTGGTAATGTCCATCAGCTTTCTCTTATTTCTGCATCTAATGTAGTTGCACCATTTTAACACAAGAGGTCCCTAATTGTGCATCCCGTAGAGTAAAAATAAAACCTTGTTGATAGAGATCAGCAGAGAATGACTAGACCGCTTCGTCTGACAGAAAGGCTGCAGTAATTCAGATATTCATATAGTACCATTGAAATGAACAGAAAAGCACCTCAGAACGCACAATATGTCAAACCTTGAGTCGGATCAGATAGACCATATCAGATTGAACCTGAAGTAGGGGGAAAAAAACACAGACAGTTGAAGACTGGTAAAATGTAGCCTGGTCTGATAAATCTAGCTGAGGAGAGCAGATGGTTGGGTCAGACTTTGGTACCAGTGCTATGAATCCATGGACTCGAACTGTCTTGTCAAGACACCAGGCTGGTGGAGGTGGTGTGGGGATTGCGCGCTTGGCATACTTGAATGCCATAGCTTATTTGAGTATTGTTGCGGGCCATGTGCATCCCTTTATGACCATAATCTTCTTATCATTACGTCTAGCATAATTATGTTTCACGTCACAAAGGAACCTTAATCTCAAACGTTTCAAGAACCAGTGGCCTTCCTAGTCACCGAAGCTGAATCCACTGGAACACCAAAGGCCGCAGAAAACAACATTTTGGTTGACTTTGGAGCTCTATTTCTGCAACAGAGCTCATTGTGTTTCAATATATATATATTTTTCTAGAAACTTGAGTCAGAATACTTGAGAGAATATATTTGTATATCTTTGATGTTGTGAATCTGTAGTACATTTTGTTTGCAATATTAAATCTCTGTTCATAATAATTTTTCATAAATTATTTTGTATACCGCTAAAAACTAAAATTTTTTCCACATTGTTTTCTTCATTCAGATTTTGTTCAAAACACCCTAAGAACTGAGTGCACTCCCGTGTGGTTATACCCCTACTAATAAATAAGAACCCTCCTCATATCACTACGTGCCTACTAATAAATGAGTACATCCTCAGTTTTGTTACAGTAAATAAACACTAATTGCATTTAGCCCCCATTCGATAGGTGTTCTGTTCGGTTATGTTACATCTTTCCTGTTAGCAACTGATTTATCCTTTCCTAGGAGAAACAGGAAAAGCTGTGTAGGGAGTCCCAGAAAACAAACAAAATGCTTCATGAAGAACAGAAACGCTTAGAGACAGAAAAAAAGGCCCAAGAAAAATATAAAGCGTGGCTGAATAAGAAGAAGCAAGAAGAAAAGGAAAAGAAATTGAAAGAGCATGTATGTTCACGTTTCAAATTATTCAAATAAACAAGATGAACTATTTTCTATATATTTATTAGGTTGTTTGTTTATCTGTTTATTTTGACTAACAGGAAGAACTGGCTAGAAGAGAAAGGGAGGAAAGAGAACGTAAAGAGAGAGCAGATGAGAAGTTTAAAGAATGGCTGAAAAGTATAAAGGATAAAGAATGCAATAAATGTCTATCATCAGCATGTTCTGCTGGTAAGTACAAAATTCTTTTTATTTTTTTTAAATCATACTGTATATCTTTCCCTTAAAGGTGAAATGGTTCATCTTTTCCAAATCTTTTTATTTATTTCATGCATTCATTCATTTTCTGAACCGCTTAATCCTAATTAGGGTCGCGGGGAGGCTGGCGCCCATCTCAGCCAACTCTGGGCGAGGGCAGAGAACACCCTGGACAGCTCATCAGGCCATCGCAGGGCAGAAACACGCTGACGGCAGCTCAATGGTCTTCTCTTTTACAAACGACAGCAATGGTTCTTTTACATGCCTCTCACCATAGACAATGAGAGACATAGCTGGCATTTGATAACCCAGTTAGCTGCACTGGGGGTTTTTATTTATTTTAATAAAAAATTTTCTCCCCTAATTTTAGTCGTATACAATTCCCACCCGTCAGGTATTGCATTCCCTATCACACAACCACCACCAACAGGGCATGCAGTGCTGCCTCCTGCCTCTTTTCAAACTGCTGCGCATGCGTATTTGGTTCATACGAATGAACTCACAGATGCTCATGATTGGCTAGTGATCGCTGTGAGTGACAGGGAAGTGAGCGTATGCCATCCCTCCCTCCTGTGTGAGCTCGACCAATTAGCTCCCATGGGCTCCCAGTCATGGATGGCTGTGGCATCAACCTGGATCCGAAAATGCGATCTCCGGGTTGATTGTCACGCACCTTGTCGATGCGCCACTTGGGAGCCCAAATCTTTTTATTTCAAAGTTTTGTGTTGTTAAAATTCACATTTTCTTGATTTTGTCAATGGAAGTTGAAACCCTTTTCCCCTTGTTTTCAGGTGGCTATGACAATCTAAACTATCCAGCTCCCAGTTTTGTGAATCCTATTCCATGGAAGCCCATTCACATTCCCCAGCAAGACAGAACGTCCAAGAAGAACCCGGGACGCAGGAAACGGCCAGGTCAACCGAAATATTGCTCGACGCCATGTCTCACTTACAAACCAAAAGACACCATCAGCTTCGCAGCCAAAAGACTGTGAAATTTTGTGGTTCAGATCAAACATGGAACTTGGTGAAGGGGAGGGGCGTTTGAGAAGGGTTTTAGAAATGCTTGTAGTCCTGATCATAAATTTATGTAGCATTTAATGCAGTATAGTGCTTACAAACTAGTATTCCACATCACTGACACCACAGAGAAATGAAATGTGATGATGTTATACCTGTGTAATTCTGGAGGAAATGGTTAAAATATAGATTTTTTTAAAACTGATTGTCTTTTCATTAAGATTCTATTGCATAAGCAATAATGGGAGAACTGAAGTTTTCAATATGTCAACACGCACTGTATGTTTGGTTTCATGGAGGGGTTTCCATGGAACCAAAACAAAACCTGCTGGAAATGTGACTTGCTGGGTTTCGTAATTACTGAGTCTTTATTCTTGTTTATACATACATGCTTACTCCTACACTTCTCTCACAAAGACTTATCTGTCTCAACAAATAGTGTGTTCTGTGCAACATCTGTGTGCTCTAAGCAGCCTCTATTCAGTGTGGTTTAGAAATTAGTAAACACTGATATGGCTAAACTGTTGTGGGTTATTGTCAGCACATATTAGTCCTAAGTACTTCTAATATTTACAAAAAGGCAGATTTAATTTCATATTGTGTGGATATGAAAAAGCTTTTGGCTCAAAGTAAATGCCAAGATCCAGTACTATCCAGTGCCCGGCAGTGCCTTGTGGCTCAATGAACAGTTTTGACAACACAAGTTTGTGTGTGGGGGGAGCTCTGGATGAATACGGAGAGGTCTTCCACACTTGGATGGAATTAACGTCATAATTATTACATAAGGAACATTTCTGGGAGCAAAGGTAATAAGTTCTCATTACATCTATATAACTTCTTTAATGTTATTACTGGGATGTGTTTGGTGTGATGATAAGACAGTGGACAAGAAAACTAAATGTACAACTTTGGTTAGTCGTTATTTACTGTAATTCTCTATCTCAGTAGTTGAGAGTACTGAATGCAGTTGTGAAAGCTGAGCTCCTGCTTGGTGTATAAGAACAAAAGGCTATAAGAACGAGACAAGGCATGCTTCACTGAGCTGCGTGTCTGCATGCTGCTTTGTCGACCAAAGGTCACCTCCCAAGACACTAAAATTAAAAATGTGTATGTATTGATGTTTTCACGGGACTTGTCAAAATGTCGTCATCAAGGTTTGCTTAAAAAACATTTCCAGGAGATGCAGTGGTGCAAATGGGCTGGCAAATGGAAATCTCTCCTACCAGGACAGGTAGGGGTGTGTTTGTTGACGGTTTAGTTCGTGTTAAGCAGGGAAGAGAAAACAAAGGAGAAGCAATGATCAGTTTGTATAATCTGTTCTTAGTTCATAGTAGTTGATTAGTCATATTAGATTTAGATGTTATTGATATAAAGGTGCTTTTCAAACTCTGCTCTTCGAACATGATCAGAATGATGGAATATATTCGAAGCACTGCTAAGAATTAACTTAAATCTTTCAATAGTTCAATAGTGAAACAAATTACAGGGATCACTTTAATGTGGAAGCTCTTAGTGTTTTCCAATCTTGTTGCTCATCATGACTACGCAGTCCACAGAAGCACTGGAAGAGGACACCTGTGATTTCCTTTTTAAAATTATCTTCATTGGAGACAGCAACGTGGGAAAGACGTGCATCATCCACAGCTTCAAGTCTGGAGAGTTCAGAGACAAACAACACAACACTATTGGTGTAGACTTCACTGTTCATACCATGGATATAGATGGTAAGAGGGTGAAGGTGAGTGCTTTTGAAAAATAATTAGAAATTGCTTTTGAACAAAACTGATGTACTGATTTAGGTAATAGTAATATTTGGAGTATAGGGTAGTCAGCCGCATTCCCCCTGTACTGGCTTTTTTTTTTTAATTATTAGTATAAAGAATGTGGAAAACTTGTCTTCAATTCATTTATAGCTTTATATGATGTAAATAGTGTTCTATCACCATTCATATTACAGGACCCACCGAAGGTCATCTTGTAATAAAGATTTCATTTCTATGAGGATTTTTTCTGACAAACCGGATTTTCTTTGTAGAATATTAGCTTTATGTTAGCTAAGCTATTATAATATTTTTACTAAATAATTTCTTGGTTAATCATTTAAGGTCAAGCCTTTTAAGTTTACATCCTACTTGAATAGACTCGAGAATAGTCCCAGACTGACTAACTAATACTTATAGCTAAATACATCTATGGAAAAATTTAGACCGTTTTAATATCGGTCACCATTAAAGGTAACCTTTTTAATTTTTTTCCACAGCTCTGTTAGGTTTTCTCATAAAAAAACAAAACTGACATTCGCCTATTAGCAGGTACAAGGTGTTGCTGAAGTGTTGTAGTGTTGTAGGTACCAACGCTGACTCTTAAGTGCACGGTTTCACAGTCACGGAGTACCCGTAATCCTGCACAAGTTAGTGGTTTTCTGTTCTACCACAGTCAGAGCAGTTGAAGGTGTATTTGGTAAAAAGTTGTTGGGATTTGGTAAGATGAGGTCTCTAGCAGTTAAAATGCCTAAATGGAGTTCAATGAAATTTTAATTACTGTTATTATTTTTTATTCCTTGAGCACACACCTATTCCTGTCTGGGAACAAAAAGCTCCAACCCCACAGAGTTCCACTGTGGGTTCAAGTAGGCAATTAGCCTTAGCAAGGACTACTATGATCTCACTTTCAAGCACAATAAGAAATTTGTCTACTTGGAGGTGAAGCAATAATACTATAAGTGCTGTTGCTGTCCTTTGCTCTGTAGTGAGCTCCTATGAGATCCTGCACTGATATTTATGTTAGCATTGTAAAATATAGCCAGGCTATTCAGGTGCTTCAGAGCTAAAACTATAAACATATGAATTTTTGCTCATAGTGATCAATGAAGATGTTCACAGATTCAGTCACTGACCCTTTCTGTATTAAGCTCTTATGAGCTCTTCTTGATTTCTGAATGATATGGGTCATAGTGAGGGGCTGTCTATAAAATTATTGACAGGAAACCCAATATAATAACTATAGTATAAACTACACTCCAGATCTTAACATGGTTTTCCAAGTGCGGTTCCTCAGCTACATAAGGCTAATGGATTATTGATTATTTGTCAGGATCCACAAACGTTTTACATTGTTTGTACTGGTTTAAAAAAAAACCTGTTCAATTCACATTTAATATTAGTTTATTAGTTAATTAGATATAAGCTGTGTTGGGAGCGGACAAAACATTAAAATGTACAGGGCGGGTTGTTCTAAATGACCAAGGTTGGGAACCTGTTCCTCAGCAGTTATATAAAGATTAAATTTTATAATTTGAATGATTTTTAAAGCATTTTGGTTCAACATTTGCATCTCTAGCTTGTCAGATGTTAGTAACCAGGAGGCTCCCATTTTTATTCCAATTATTTACAGCAGCTTGTTATGAGAATAAATGAAAACATGGTATTACTACTGTAGATTAGTTGCCAACTAAGTCTGTGCTAATTTAGCTTTCTTCTGGTAGCTAATTATTGTAGAACTCATTCAGGAGGTTCTTCCTGAAAATTGTTGTTAAAGATATGATATGAAAACAGCTGTTTGTTTAATATTTGTATAAAAGATTTATGATGTACTGTACTGCAGATGCAGATATGGGATACAGCTGGCCAGGAGCGTTTTCGCACCATCACGCAGAATTACTACCGCAGTGCTCATGGGGCTATGATCGCATATGACCTGACACGTCGATCCACGTTTGAATCACTACCTCACTGGATACATGCAGTAGAACAGTATGGAGTTGCCAATGTAGTCTTTGTACTTATAGGTATGAGTCACTTTATATTATTACTCTATGTTTATGTACTTGGAGGAACCTCAGGTGAACTTTGGACTGGCAGTTCATTTTAATGCGTGCTGTATTTTTAGTGAGCAAAAGGAAAGTGGTCCTTGACGAGAAGTCTAAAAATAGGATTAAAGTACTTTCTTGGTCATTGTGGATTGTTCTGAAGACATTCATGAGAATGGATTTTATTTGACTTATTTTTGCTGCATATTTTGCGTATTTTTGCTTACCTCATTGTATATGATGAATGCCATGCTAAACAGGTCTATAGAGAAACAGAATTTATCCTGAAATTCCTGAACACAATTCACTGGTCACAAGCTAAAAGTCTGCTCTGTAATCATTGTGTCATGACTGCTTCTTTCAAATCCACTGTTGTAGTGTAGAGATAAATTTACAATAATTGTGATACTGTTGAAAAATGTATGGACTTTATGAATCTTCCTGACTGATGCCACACAAAATTTTAGGGTTGAAAGAAGAACTTAAAACTTTTAGTGGGGAGACTGAAAAGGGAAGTCTATGAGTGTAGTGGACCTTAACTGTGGATGCTTCAGCGCAAAACAAAAAGTGCCCTTAAACACAACCCTCAGATCAGTCTTACTCATGATGATGTAACACACATTACCTGAGGTTCCACTTAGCAGAGTATATCTATTAAGTACACTGTACAGTCCAGGACTATGAAACTCCTTTTGCTTAAAATAAATGCACCATTTTCTGTGCATAATACAATTTTCAGGCAGTGTTGTTTTTAGTTATATAGAATATATAAAGTCATACAGAATTCCTTTCAGGGCATTTTGACCTTATTAAAATATCTGCACTTCCATTTCCACCACTCTTCAGGTAATAAGTGTGACCTGCAGCCCCAACGACAAGTATTGTTTGAGGATGCGTGCACTCTGGCTGAACAGAAGGGTGCCCTGGCTGCCTTGGAGACATCTGCTAAGGAGAACCGTAACGTACAAGAAGCCTTTGAGCTAATGGCACGGGAACTGATGGTACGAAATGGAGGCATAGTACCACAGGGAGGCCTGTCAGATTCACCCAATATCTTTCTGTACACTGAGACTCACCCGATTGATGACATGGAGATTCAAGAGAAGAAATCTTGTGACTGCTGAAATATTTAATGGAATGGTCTTTGTCCAGAGACCGCTTTTAAGACTTCTAAAAGCATTAACTGTATTAATACAGGGACTGTATTAGAGGGAAAACAGCTACAGACACACTCCATTTTCCAATATTTACTGTCACATATACAGTATATGCAGAGCACAAAGGGTCATCTGTGGGCTGTGTGTAGTATGATAGTTTAACATAAAATTTAACTTATAAATTAACTTAAACTTTTGCCATGTTAATGAGAAATAAAGTGGAGAAATAAAGTAGAGAAATGATCACTATGGCTGTGAACTTTCTGAACAAAAGATACAGTGCCTTGCAAGTATTCACCCCCCTTGGCTTTTTCCCTATTTTGTTACATTACAACCTGTTATTTAAATGTTTTTTGAATCTGAATTTTATGTCAGTTGGTGAAGTGAAATGAGAAAA
>JBCNYH010000007.1:10625018-10663695 GCA_039654325.1 Tandanus tandanus | reverse complement strand
ATATATATATGCATTTTGTCAGTCTTAAATTAAATGTATGAGGGGTTTGTTTGTTTTTTTTTAATCTGAATAAAATCTGATACATCAGGACCTAGCTGGCTATTTAACAACTTACTCTTCGTTCTTAAATCTTCCATGAGGATTAGCTGTGAGACAAAGGAGACAGATTCCCCCCTGCCTCCCATCTCTGAGCGCTTGGCTTATCTGACACCGTCTCATGAACTGCTGGAGTTTTACAGACAAAAATTGGCTCAGTTTGACGCCGAACACGATGACCTGCTACAGTTGCTTGAGAAATATAAGAGCTCTACAGAGGACCAGGTAGGCCTTTACAGTGAAGAACACTAATTAAAAATGTGTAGACACATTCCCGTGTGTGTGTTTGCATTGTATTTGTACTGATGTATAAACAATGAGTGTTCACAGCACTCTTACACACTCATTTGCAGACCTGATTAATCCCACTAGGGTTGCGGGGAGGGTGGTGCCTAACTCAGCCAACACTGTGCGAAGGCAGGGTACACCCTGAACAGCTCACCAGACTATCACAGGGCAACACACACAACCAGTCACACTCACACCTAGTGGCAATTTGGAACAGCTAGTTAGCCTAATGTGCATGTCTTTGGACTGTGGGAGGAAACCGGACTGCCAGGAGGAAACCCACTCAAGCAATGGGAAAACATGCAATCTCCATACAGAAACGCCCATATGTTCGGGATTCTAACTCACTACCTTCTTGCTGTGAGGCTAACCACTACAACACCTTGCTGTAGTGCTAACCACTACAACACCGTGCCACATGAACTATAAAATCTCATTCTGTGGTTGTGTTTAATCCCTGGTGTATTCTTGTAGCACAAACTGCAGCGGGAACTGCGTCAACGGGAAGAGGAGATAGCAGAATTGCAGAAGGCTGTGAGTGACATACAGGTTTACCTCTTCCAGGAGCGAGAACAGGCTCTTCGGCTGTACGCTGAAAACGCCCACCTTAAAATCAAGTGAGAATTTAGTTTTTATAGTTTACAGGATTGCTGTGGTTCTGGAACTGCTGGAAAGAAGGAAAAAAAATTACATATTTCGAAAAAAAAAAAAAAACATTTTAACATTCATTTAAAGTACGGGAGATTGTTTAGAAAATAAAACATGTACTAAACGGGCCCAGGGAATGAATCAATTACCTCTGTGCTACAAAAAAAGCAATAATTTCCTTTGCGGGATTAACACAGTATAGCAAAAAAAAAAGTATTAATAATGTTGCTTAAGTGAAAAAATAAAACAAATCTGCTGCTATTGGTATTTAGAGAACTTGAAGACCGGAAGAAGATTCAGCATCTTTTAGCGCTGGTGGGCCCAGATACAGGCGAGATCACCTATTTTCACAGAGAGCCTCCACACAAGGTTTATATGGTTAACTTCTGTTGATGACATTTGTTGCAGATGCAAAACATCTGTAAACATCTGCTTCCTATGCAATTTTTTAGGTTACTATACCACAAAAGAAACTCCCACCCAGAAGCCAGGAATGTGGGAATGTGGCAAAACCATGGCCTGGATCATCTAAAGGTGGTGGTGGTGTTTTATAAATTATATGTTTTATGAGCTTACATTTGTCTCCATTCACTGTTTGGATCTGTCACCTGTAGAGGGGAGGAAGAGACTGTCCAAAAGTGGAGATGACTCAACTTCTGAGCAATACAAGAAAGATAACCAAACACTTTTACTACAGGTGTGTAAAATATAGTAGCTTTCATGTATGTAATCTTCAAGTGACTTGTGTGAATTTTAATCTAATGTCTCCCTCATTGCCGTGTCCATTTATTGCTCTATAAAGAGCAGTCTAGTAAACGGTAGAGAAGGGAGTGAGAAAGTGAGTTCAAATGCAGTTTTGGCTTCTTGATGACAGGAAGTGTGTTTCGATGTGTCTTGCTAGGTTGAGGCACTGCAGGCACAGCTGGAAGAGCAGACCCGTCTGGCTAAACAGCAGGTGGAATCCCTGTTGGAGGACAGACAAATTCAGATGGCGGAGGGGCAGGTCCAGCACCAGAGAGACCAGGAAAGAATCTCTGCATTAACTGAGAAGTAGCTCCACCTTTTGGACCAGTCCTGATATTTATTTATTTTCTAGCGCTTTAGAGGAAATCGACTGTCCACATATTGTGTACACACTCTTCTCAATCTACTGTTGCTCATCCCCTCTTCAGGCTCCAGCATAGTCAGAACTTGCTCTTTGAGAGTACCAGAGACTTCCTGCAGCTGAAGTTTGAAAGTCGAGCCCATGAGAAAAGCTGGATGGTGGAGAAGGACAGGCTCCTGAGAAAGATAGACTCGTGTCAGGAGCGGCAGAGGGAGACGTGTGGCTTTCAAAAGAAGCCAGGATCCTTCAAGACGATCGTCACCCAACCGACTCCAGAGTGCAGACAGATGCATCATGACCAGATCAGGGTAAGAGAGAAGAAACCCTGTTAGAATTGTAAGGAAACTTGGTAGATTAGTGTTTCAGTACCAAAAATGTTCTGAAGGAAAAAGCAGAAAACCTCTGGTGACCTCTGTGCTGGTCAAGCTAATCGATGTGTAGCTAATGGCATCTGAGGGCAGTGGTGGCTCAGTGGTTAAGGCTGTGGATTAGTAATCTGAAGGTTCAAACCCCAGTACTACCATGCTGCTACTGTTGAGCCCTTGAGCAAGGCCCTTAACCTCCAATTGCCCAGTTGTATAAAAAAAATAAAAAAAACTATGTCGCTCTGTCCACGCCAGTTACATATGGAACCGACCCATTTTTATTGTGAGTGGTGATGTTCAAGGTTACAATGTTCACTGTACAATTGAGTAACCTTCTGAAGTGTATATATTTCACACGTTGTCAAGCAGTAATTAATTTATTCACCATAACAAATGGTATGAATTTTGTGTCCATACGTGAATACATTTGAATATGAATGGTTTGTGAAGTTTTCACCGCAATGTCACACTTTATGGTACCAGTTTCAGAGAATGACCCATATATAATACAGAGAAACACACACACAAAAAAATACCATTTCGCTTGGCGGAAGAAGTTATGTATTCACCAGAGTATGTTTGTTTGTCTGTTAGCAGAATTATGCAAAAAACTTTTAAAATGATTTTCATCAAACTTAGAACTTTAATTAACACAGGGTAAAATGTGCCACTGATGTCCACTGGGGGAGACATTTCATTACGACTACGCCAAGTTATAATAATCCATTTATGCCTGGAATCTTGCACTGTGTGCCCCTCTAGTTATTAATAATATAGTACCTAATTTAATTTTTGTACCTTCCTTACTCTATGCTGATGGATAAATACAGCAGCTAAAGAAATCACTTGTTGCCATCTGATTGATCCAACACAATGCTGTAAATAAAAACAACTAATAAAGAAACGTAATTGTCAGTGATGACCTCAAGTATGAGTTGTTCTGTTATTCCTTCCTCAGGCGCTACAAAAGGAGTTGAAGCAAGCCCATAAGCTAACAGACATGTACCGAGAGCAATGTGTAGGTCTAGAGACTGACCTGGCACAGATCCGAGAGGAGGGAGATGCAAGCCGAAAGATCTTCAAGGTAAGTAGACAGATTTTTTTCAGTTTAATGGTTAAGTGAATTTGTAAGTGGTATACATATGATGCGATCTGTGTATTGCTGATTCAGGAGCACTCAGAAAAAATAGCCAAGCGTCTTCAGTTAATGACTCAGCGTTATGAGGCTCTGGAAAAAAGGAGATCCATGGAGGTGGAAGGCTTCAAAACTGACATCAAACATCTGCGACAGAAACTCAAAGATGTGGAGAAGCAGCTCTTTATGGTGATTAGCCAACATAAAACAATGTTTGAGAAATGATTATAAATATAGAATTCAAGCATGTACCCAATCATCAGGTGATCATGAGTTCAAATCCTAATGATGTCACTGTAGGGAGTCAAGGGAGCATAGTTATGTAAGGAATGAAATTATACTCCATGCTGTTATAGAAAAAGAATTAATGTTTGGTGGTCTCTCTCTCTCTCTCTCTCTCTCTCTCTCTCTCTCTCTCTCTCTCTCTCTCTCTCTCTCACACACACACGAAAGAAAGAAGATTTTTCTTTGTATGTTTGTTGGGGGGTATTTTGAGTTTAGAATCAGAATTTCTGGGAGTCCGTGTTTAACATCCGTGTTTACAGTTTACAGTTGTGCTGTTTACAGTTGTGCTGACATCCAAGACTCCTTCCGTTCATGTAATTAAATATCTTTTGGAAAATCTACCCGCGGAAAAAGGATTCACTTGATCTAATGTAAATATCCATTCTTTTTTCAGGTGACTCTTAACGTGGGCACAAATCAGGACTTGGCCATCCTGCACGAAGTCCGACAGTCAAACACCCGAACCAAGAAAATCCAGGATGAATTAAAAAGCTTAAAAGCAAAAATATATGGACTAGAGAATGAACTGAGATTCAGCTGAATTTTGGACAGTCTAAGACCAAAGTATACCAAGGAAGTCAGTCTGTTGTACTGATTAATTACAATCACTAAAAAAAAAGTTCACCTAGGTGTATTATATCCAATTAACAAATTGAACATATGATGCACTATTTTGAAAAGCTGAACATTCTGGTATTTGTAATACATACCTCAGACAAATTAAATCATTTGAATTAATGCAGTTTTCCCCACACAAAGTAGTAAAAAAAATTATGGAATTAACAAAAACACAATACAGTTAGATACAATTAGTACTTTGTTGCACCTCTGACATTTATGATGGTCTAAAGTAGTAAGTGTGTACTTGGTTGTAACTGAAATGAGAACTATATTCTCCTTCAAACTGCTTCTACCTTTTGTACAGCAGTTGACTCATCAGCTTTGCAGAATGGAGCCTTTTCACTGACCAATGTTTGAAATTTCCACCATAAATTTTCAGTCAGATTGCGACATAGACGGCTTGTCATTGAATCAATATGCTTTTCCTGCAGAAAAGTTTAGAAAACCTGATCCTCCCCGGGTTCATCCTGATCCAAATATATTCAAACAACTTCAAACAACAACAAACTGTTTTTCTATTGATGAAATCAGAAGTGTCCACAATTTCAATGTACACCTCTGCACTGAGTATTGAATAGTTGGTGTCTACCCTGGTCCTTTACCTGTCATGTAACCTCATATGATAACTGAATGGAAAATTAGATTGTTTTCTTCATACTGTGATCTTTGTGTTTCATTACTGTATTGATATGTATATTGTTTCATGCCACGCAGAGGTGGTGCAGACTGATTGATCTACTATTTAGGGTTTAATAAACCTTATCCCATGAGCATAATGCTTGAATCAAAATGACAGCCACTCACAATCTCTTGTGGTCCTTTGGAGCAGGTGGCGTCATCGTAGTCATGCTTCAAAAATAGAAAAGAATAAACTTTTAAAAATCTTGTTTTGGTTTGCTTTTCCTGTGTTTCCATATAGTGTATTGCATTGAATGTGTTTTATTAAAAAAGTGCTTTTACAGAGTGCCGTTGTCTTTTCCTTGAAATATATACTTAAACTGATTTAAGTTTTTAAAAACACTTAACTATACACCACTTATACTCAGGATGCAGAGCTCACTTCACCTGCCTTTTTAATGGATTATATATGTGTATATATATATAAAAACAAAAAAAATCTTGATTTTAGCTTGCTTCTTATGTTCCCGTGTAGTGCATATATACTGAAAGAAATATTTGCCGCAGGCCTGGTCTCAGAGACTATTCAGTGACTTCTACCTTGCCTTGGGTGAATAATTGTTTTTATTTTAGAACGCCACCAGACAAAAGTACCAGCCTCATCTTTTTGGTCAATGCACAGTTGTGAGTCATGACTGAACACTACTTTCATTAAATAATCATCCACAATCCATGATTGCTTCTCTTTAGACCACTGTAATCTTGTTAACGTCTGTTTGTGTTAGTGCTCTTTTTGTAAATCCCATTTCAATCAGTCCGTTTCTTGCATTTCTGTTTCTTGCATTTGTTGTTCATATGCTATGTTGTGCATTTTCTTTTTTCATGGCATATTGCTTTCAGTTTTCAATCCTGATTTTACTTGTTTTGGTCTGCCTGTATGTTTTTCTTTTGTATAACTATCTTACATTTCCCTCACATTCTTTTTTTATTCTTTAATCAATTTCTAGACTTAGCTTACAAGTCACAACCATCTTTTTCCACTCTCCATGAAGAATTCCATTCTTGAATGAGTTTAATAATCCTTTCTGTTCCATTGCCAACTCTCTTGCTGGGGCCGTGTTTCCATTCAATAAGCCAAGTCCAACAGCAAGTTCTCTAAGCACACTTTTTAAAATGTGCACGTTAATTTGCATATTTGGACATGTATCAATATTTGTTTTAGAAATTCAAATTACTGGGTGGATATTTTTTCCTCAATCTCATCTCCATTTGTTTGAATTATGTTTCACAAAGCCATTAAAATTGGAGTCATCACAACTGTGGTGTCTCCATAATTTCTTGCCAGGGGTTGTATGATTGCTTCATTGTTTATTACTGTTATTGCCTAATATTGATGTGTAGCAAGTTGCCATGCAGAACAGTGTGTGTTGTACTTTTTGTTTGTGCAAATGATACCAACATTGGTAAGAACTGTGTACAGTAGATTTTTCACATACAGTACAGTCTGCTTTTGTAATTGATTAGATTTTTGTCAAAAGGATTGATAATTTTTTTTTTATTTTGCACATGTGTTCTTGGCATTTTTTTTTTTTAATTGTGGCTACATACGGTGTGAATATATTGAGGGCTGACAGCAACAAGTGGATATCTCCACTTTACAACTTTGAAAAGAATCACATCCAAATACATGGGTGAGGTGATTCTTAAGTGGTTTAGCTACCCAAATATACTGGTGTATAAAGAAACAGTGAACAAACATATGTAAACTCAACGTTCTCAAATGTTATAATCCCCGTTTTCTCAAATCTACGAAAAGTGGAGTTATCCACTTGTTGCTGTCAGCCCTCGATATTCTCTACATTTGCAGATCCATCTGATAATAAAGGAATTCAATAACACACAAGTGGAGCTTTTTCATTTTTCTTAAGACATGGCAATACTGAAATGTTTAGACTGGATACAAAAGGAACATCAAACTGAACCACTGTACTGTACAATACAGCATGATGCAGTACTACAATGAAGAGGAGTTACTTGGTTATATTCTAATTTTGTCTTAAAATATAAGAATCATTAATAAACCAGTCAAATGCTTTATTCTCAGAAATTTAAATAAAAGTTAATAAATATATTGCATGAGAACACAGACTGTACCATCATGTTTGTCATTAATGTTCACGGTACTAAAGCCAATGCTTCCAAAATAACATATACGGCTCATTATGGAATAAACAGCAACATTTCCAGGACATAGAATCTCAAAATAAAAGTTGTCTTTCTGGTTAGTTTTTGTTACTAATTTGAGATTCTGTGTCACGAAAATGTTGCTGTTTATCCCAGAATGAGCCATACAAATATAAACAAAACATGTACATTCAAAATATCAGTAAACTGTAACAGGCATAAAAATACATCAGCACTCATTTATTATATAACAATGAGCCACAACGTTAAAAACATAACAACTGACAGGTGAAGTGAATAATAGTGATATACTGGTAACTGCTAAAGAGTGGTATGTATGAAACAGAAAGTGAGTAATCAGTTCTCTAAGTTGATGTGCTAGAAGCAAGAAAGATGAGCAAGCGTAAGGATCTGAGTGACTTTCACAAGGGCCACACTATGATGGTTAATGACTGGGTGTATTCATCTCCAAAACGGCAGGTCTGATGTGGTGTTCCTGATATACAGTACCTGCCAAATGTGGTCCAAGGAAGGACAACAAGCCAAGGCTCACTGATGTGTGTGGGGATTGAACGCTAATACATCTGATCCAATCCCACAGAAAAGCTACTGTAGCACAAACTGCTGAAACTGTTAATGCTGGCTATGATAGAAATGTGTCAGAACACAATGCATTGCGGCTTGCTGCATATAGGGCTACCTAGCTACAGACCAGTCAAATGGTTTTAATGTTATGGCAGATTGGAATATAACTGCTATAGCTTCCACTGCTGGTTAATTGATTTAAGTTTTATTCTTGCTCCTGAGAATCTGAAGTACAAAGTGCATTGTCAATACATCATAGATAAAACAGTAATACAAATAAAATATTGGATTGTTAGTGTTTAGGGTTTGGCCTTTTTGTTTTTTTTTTAAAGAAGTTATGTAGAAATGTTCCTGAAGTCTTGAGCTATTCACAGTTGGCTTCCTTATCTCTCTTTCCTGCCTGGCCTACATTTTCATTTCTGAAGTCTCTGTATTTCACACATTATGTCTGCCTGTATGAAGTCACAAAGCTTACTTGCAAGCCTTTATCAAATGTGTTTGCACACAAGCAAAGGCAGGTCTTTGCAGTTAGTGAGACCAGTACCACTGTTACCAACATTTCAATAGCTGTGATTCCATTAACCTGCTTCTTTTCACAGACAAATCAAAATTAAAATAATAATAACAATAATAATTTCAGTTATTTACAGATATTTATCGTGCTAAGGACGTCCTCCCACTGTCCCACTGTAGAAGGTTTGTAATGTTTCAGACCTTATATTTCTTTCTGAGGACCTCAAGGTACTGCTGTGTGGCTCTGCTCACTGGATCCTGCTGCTCCACATTTAGATTTGAGTTGAGATTCTTCTGGGATCCGCAAGCAGAACCCACTGGAGGTATCCGAGTAGAAGCACCCTCCAAAGTGCTTGTACCTGACGGAATGAAAGAAGATTACAGATGTGTATTGTCTGAGGGAGACTGGCTTCAGAAGCTGATGTGAGTTTGTTTAAAAAGGGCAATGGTGGCTCACAATTAAGGCTACTGATCAGAAGGTCAGGGGTTCAAGACCCAGTTCCACCAAAATGCCACTGTGGGGCCTTGTTTTTCATTTTATTTATCTTTTTGTACAAGTGAGATTAATAATGTAGGTTGCTCTGGATAAGTAAAAGTAAAAAGCACTCATTGATGATCAAAGTGGTCACTGGGCCTCTTTTACCAACCCAAATTTCTTCTTAAATTTCTTTACCTTTTTTTCTGATTAATAATGTCATAGAGTGAAATATTTTTATCATGTTAAACATTTCTGATAATTATTTTCATTATGTTAAAAAGCATCATGCAAGTAAATATGACCTCATCAAATATCTATTATGTTCATTGGAAACCATGGATTATTTGGTAATTGAAAACGCTATTTATAGGGTGATAGTAGAACAAGACTGGCACAATGGTATATTTACTGCTACTCAAAGAAACTGCAGCTCATGCAGATAGGAGAGAGCACATCTTCGAGGTCCACAGTGATTCATTAGCTGAGACCGTTTAATATCTTACAAGACGATGATAGCGACCAAACACTGTTTGCATGGAGCTGTGCAACTCCTGGAGTCAATACTGTGGGCCCATATCGAACACTCCAAACAGGTACCACCAGATATTCAGGTATTGTCTGCCTTGGGCTTTTTGGCCACAGGGACATTTCAGAAGGAGCTTGGAGAAAGGGTGGCTTTATGACAGGCATTTATAAGCCACGCCCTCTCATTAGTTTTGGAGGGTATAAATCTGCTGACCAGACAATAATATTAAGTTTTCATTTAATAAACACAACAAAGTCTTTCAGTCAAGATTTTGTTATGTTCTTGGTCTACCCAACATTATAGGGTCAATAGACTGTACACATAGGCGCATGAAGTCTCTCTCTCCCAATCCAATCCCATACTTCAACTGTAAACAGTACCACTCAATTATTGTCCAACTCATCTGCAACTCCAAGGACCATCTGTTAAATGTGGTCTCTCATTTCCAGGGGGTGCACACCATGCAAACATTTTACAGAACAGATCAGTGGGTATGCATTTGGAACAAGGAGCTGCTGGAGACATATTTAGTTATTGGTAAGCATCTGTCAGTAAATTTACATATGGTGTGTATAGGACATTACATTTACTAGCATCAAATGTCTATGTTTGGCAATTTTTTTTCTTGGCCTCTGATTTCAGGTCAAACCAATGTTTTTTTTTTTTTTTATTTCATTAGTGGCACACCCTTGCCCTGAAACAATGTTCACAAAGTCCGTTATAGCATGAAAGGCTTTACTCTTCTCTGCACCCTTATATCCACTATTCATCCTACTGAATATAATATTTTGTCTGGAATTTACCATGTGCAGCAGCACTTCTACTTCAGAGGTAGTCAAATTCCCATGGATTTGCAGGTTTACTTTGCCATTGTTTTTCGTCTTCATGACTAAATGTGTGGGCACACACCCCTATGTCCTTTTATAGCGATATATGGAGTGTTCAACTATACTAATTAGAGCAAATGGCACATGCTTTTAGTTTAGTTGGGATACAGTAATCTAAGAACACAGCTGAGAACAAATCCGAGACTTTTCTTAAGAATTTTCTGAAGAGCAAATTTAAGAAAAAACTCAAGAATATATTGGTGAATTGGGCCCATTGTTCATTGACGTACATAAAGCACTCACCACAATCCAGTTCCTTTGATATATTTTTGTCCAGTTCAGACTGCATCTACATAAAAACATGGAAATAAAATAGATTATTACTGTGTATAAATAATTAATTTACTGTTTATTTATCATAGTGACCTCATCACACAAGGCAAAAGCACAGGCTGAAAGAATAATGCTGTAATTACCTTTAATGCAAAACCAAACATTTCACAACATATTAAAATTTATGGATGTTGATTAAAAGAATTTCCTGTTCTCAGCAGATTTCTTTGATTCAAATAAGATTTAGTTAAAAAAAATAAAAACCAACTAGGGTTCATGCAAATTACTGGGTCATTCTATGTTGTATGGATTAATAGTAGTTGCACTTACCTCTCAGATTTTGTATATTGTCCACAGAGTAGTAGTGTGGTATAAAGTAATTCATGCACAAGTTTTATGATTTATGGACATTTATATTTTAAACATATTTAGCAATGTGACAGAAATCTAGGTTTTTTTGCCATGCTATATCTCAGCAACCAATGAAGCCGAAGTCCTGTTTTTTCTTTAGAATCTGTGAATGTAAAAACTATAAAATCAAATCTATATGTTGTTGACTAAAAGTATTTTTGGTTTGAAAATTTTAACTTTTTGAACCATTGCTGACTTTCATAAAGAGTAGGCTGCATCGCCGTCAGTGTGTTTCTGCCCTGTGATGGCCTGGCGAGCCATCCAGGGTGTACTCTGCCCTCGCTCAGAGTCGGCCGAGATGGGCGCCAGCCTCCCCGTGACCCTAATTAGGATTAAGTGGTTCAGAAAATAAACGATAAACGATGAAATTTTTACTTTTTGACAAAAATCAGTCACAGGCAGGAGCTTGAACCAAAACATAATATGTTTTGCTTGTTTATATCCCAGGCTATGGGGTAACCCATCCTCAGCCTTTTCAAGTACTTAGAGAATAAGTATTATTAGTTAAAATAAGTAAATCTTTACCATTTGCAAAGTTTGATCATTTTGAGTTGAAAAAATGCTTTTGTAGTCTTTGTTGTGTTTTTCATAGTAAGTAATAAATGTCTGTGTATTAAGTTATCTGAGTTTGTACATATCTTACAAAAACAGAGGTCACTGAACAGAATCCAACTAACCTAAGCTCTTTAAATACTAAATTTCTCTTTGATTATAACAAGACTCCTTTTACCTGTGCAGTAAAAGGTAGTTTTGGCAGTATTGTTACTATATGCTGTACAAAATAGGCTCAGTCAAGCTTAAGTAATAATTCTGTGTTTTTTATTCCCCTCATTTGAGATAATCAGTCAGTCACAATAAATTCCTACATAGTTTGGTTTTCAAAACATAAACACTGTGATTAATTTAATTCTCCATTTTATATCACAAAAATAAACTCCTGCATGTTAATTGGTGTTCAAACACAGCACTGTGTAAACTGTGTTTAGGAGCCAAACATCAAAAGAGGATCCTAAATATTATTATTGATTCCAAATATATCGCTCTGGTGGAAAACGATAATTCAAATTTATTAAGTGGTTTCCTACATATTATTGGTGGAGAAAATATTTGGGAATTCCCATATAAATGGGAAAATAGATACTATATTATTAAATTAATTATTTGCATTTTATGGTGGAAAATGCAATCATGATCATTATTTATTACATTTCTACACTATTATGTGTAAATGACCACACCTACTGAACACTGACTTAAGTCTGGTCCAGCTTACCTTTGTCAGGTACGCTTCCACATGGCTGGTGTGTTTTTCCAAATCCAGGTGGCCCAGAGAGGGAACTGGTCCTCCCAACCCTCCATTAATCTTAGTGCTGCTAAGGAGAGACTTAGTGTGCTGCCACTCATTTAGTAGAATTGTGTTGGCCTGTGCTAGCTGCTCATTAGACCTGAAAAGAAATGTCAGATACAAACACAATGTAGACAAACAATAGCAATGCAACATTGCAGTCAATGACCTGAACTACTCAACACTATAGAGGTACAACTAGCAAGAAAAATAACTATAGAGTTATGCCGATACCAGTATTGGAAATTCTGCCAATACCGAAAAAAAATGGAGGATTTTTATTGCCGTGTACCCCAGTCTATACGTCGATCTGACACCACTTGATAAAACAGTGGTTTTACTGATCTTGCCAGCTTCTGTTTAAAGCAGCGAAGAAGAACCGGCTTCCAGTTGTGGGACACAAGCAACAGTTGGCATAATGTCCGCAATTTGGAAACATTTTACGTTGAAGAGTCCCACCAAGAGACCCGACCCCGGAAGAAGCGGAAGAAAATGAATGAATGAATGAATGAATGAGTCCCACCAGTAAAACAGCGATGTGTATGTTATGCAAGATAACAGTTTCAAAGAATAACACCAGTGTTGCTAAATTCAATGCCGGCAATCTTATAAAGAATTTGATGACTGAACTGGTAATAAAAATTGTGAGGTGGCAGGGGGAATGATCAGCACCCACCCCGTCCTTCACCTTTATGGCTTTATAACTGCTCTTCATGTGTGTATATGTTTGCTCGGTTTAGATAAGTTTAAAAGAAGAGTCTAATTTCCCCCTGTGGGATTAATACACTATATCCCAAAAAAGACACACCATGCAAAAGAGTATGATTTCACCGAGGTAAAGGTGAGGGAAAAAAAGGACGAACTGCAGCAAAGCACAGTCAAACGGCTTGATAAGTTTCACAAAGACCGTCCGGAAGCAAAGCAGCTTACAGACAAATTAGTCTGCTTTAAATAACTACTTTTAGGAGACTATACATACATACTGAACATGTTTACAGATCTACACAGATTAAATGGTATACAGCTGTTTCCAAAAATGAATACAGATATTTTTAATACATGGGTATCAGAACACCTTTAATAACTGAACCAAATAACACACTGCAAAATGCAAGGTTTACTTTAGCATCACAAAAAAGCAGTGCAGGTGTTTGTGCATGTGCATGTGACTCACCTCTCAACCTTGGCAGAAAGGTTCTTCCGGAGTCGCAGTTCATCAATGTAGAGTTGTCTGTAGATCTCGAGCTCGGTGCGGCTTGAATCTCTCTGCAGAATATTTTCCTGCTGAGTGACGTATGCCTGGCACAGGTCTGCCTCCAGTTCCCTAATGCGCTGCTCCAGCTCAGCTCTCTGACTCGCCTCATTAGCAGCCCTAATCTGCTCTTGAACTTCCTGAGACACTGATTCTGTCTGCAGATAAGAACATGTCAGTTACTGCACCACATTATGTATTATATAACCCAGTGTTTCCCAAAACTGGTCTTGATAGACCAACTGTCCTGCACATTTTAGTGCTTTCCCTGTCCTGTCACACCTACTTCAAGTCATGAAGAGTTGGTAATTAGTTCATTAGTGAAATCAAGTGTGTTGGAAACAAGGAAAACACTAAAATGTGCAGGTCAGGGGGTCCACCAGGTCGGGGTTTGGGAGCCCCAGATATAATCTATTAGTATACACTACACAGGAATGGATTGATTTGAGGAATTGATTAGTCTGCTATCTGGGTATGAAAAGACAGTATTATTTATTCAAGAGATTGTTTCTTGTTTCTGATCGGTGAAAAGCCATCAAATAATTTTTAGTATCGCATCATTGCCATGGGTTTCACCAGATTTGAGGAAATTTTTTCCCCTAAATTATACAAAAGCCAATGCATTTTGTATGTAAAATAAAAATGTTTAAATATGTCATGACATGGGCGGCATGGCGACGTAGTGATTAGCACGTCCACCTCACAGCAAGGTCCTGGCATTTGAGTCTCGGGCTCATTGACAGCATTTCTATGTGGAGACGGGTTTCCTCAGGGTATTCTGGTTTCCTCCCACTGAATGTGAATTCCTCCTACTGAATGTAAGTGGACCAGGAGCTAAAAAGTGTGGTGACAGCAGCAATTAACATTCTTGCTCATTGTAAGCTTCACATTATTCCCTTTGTCCGTACCTGCAGGAAGAGGTTGATCTCATCTAGTTTTTTCTGGACCTCCTGTCTGGCCTTCTCCTCCGTCTCCCTACGAAACTGTTCAGCCTGGCTCTGGTCCATGACTCCTGCCTCCAGCCTCCTGCGCAGACCTGCTACTTCCTCCTCCAGCCGCAGCTTACGGCGCACCAGACGCTCGTTATTGCGGCCCAGATTCTTCAGAGAGCTGAGCTGCTCCTTCAGCTCCCGGTTGATGTCTTCCAGCCTGGAGCAGCGTGATGCCTCCCGCTCCAACTGCAACTGCAACTCATCCAGCTTAAGAGAAAAAGAGATGTAGACAACTGGTATAAGTGTAGTGAAGGAGGAAGATCAATAAACATACGGGGTTTGGGGGGTTTGGGGGGGGGGGTTTAAAGAAGTAAAGTTAAAAGTAATAAAAGGAGAAGCATGATGAGTCTTTGATCACCTACATGGCAGGAATACAATATCTTTAAGATTTAAAATGCATATAGGATACAACAATTTTGCAACTTTGAACATAAAAGGTTCTGTGCAATGAGACATACCTTTAGCTTTATCCTGCTAACGGCTGCCTCTGTCTCATTCTGTCTAAAGGAAAGCTCTTCTCCATCCTGCTCCTTCTTCTTTGCAGTATCAACCAGACTCTGTAACCTACAAACACAGTTTCATTTATTCAACTTTTACATGGACAACAGGAACAAGTTGTGCCTGGAGCAATAGCCATAGTTTTAAATATTTTTCCCCATCTATATGGGTTTCCTCCAGAATCTCCAAGTTCCTCTCACATTGCAAATACATGCCAGTAGTAAAACAGGCTTCACTAAATTGCCCCTGGTGTGAAAAAATGTATGACAGTGTGTGCACGGTGCCCTATAATACTGTGATGAGAATAAAACAATTACTAAACATTCAGGATGGTAAGATTCACCAATTCACATCAGTGCATCGATTCAAAAGGTGACAGTGTGATGGGCCCGATTAAAATGGTGTGTATCAGATATAATTTGAAGTGGAAATAATAATTTAGTGTTTCTAACACCTTTGAATCTGTAAAATCAAATTTATTTAGAGCAAAGCTCCATTTGTGGCGGATTTCAATAATTTTTGCAATTTTCTGATTACGGACACCCTAGAATTGACATGCATACCCAACGAATGTGTGAGATTGGAGTAGTACATGTACAGACATACAGTACTTACAATTGTATGAGCCATGAGAAATCAGGTTGGCGAATTACTATATTTTGTAAAGTATAAAACTTTACTTCTGTACAAACAACCAAAAATAGCCCTGCTATAAAAATATGTTCTAAGCGTTTGAACAAACCACACTTCAATGTCATGTACAGCACTCACCATGCCATTTAATAAGAACTCCCCCTATTAAAATAGTCCAATGATACCTTCACAAGCAGTGGCAATTTTGCTTAAAGTTTCACCTGTTTATTTCTTTCTGAAGTTCAGTATTTCTCTTCATCTCTTGGTCCAGTCGGGCATCCAGAGCCTCCTTCTGTTCTGCTAACGTTTTGGCTTTTTTCGTTTCTAACTCCATCTGAAGTACACAAAAGGGCAGCGGAACAAAATAATTCTGGGAATTAGCAATTAATAATACTGAATAATACAGATATTAATTCAGCATAACCCTGAATAATAATAGAACTTTTACTGACACAGTGATTGTGTTCACTCAGCCTTACTCCGGCATGACTTTTCCCCTTTACAAAGAATTTAATTTTGTGAGTGATGTGAAACGGCAAAACAAAAGCTGTTACAACAACCTGACTGCTGAGGTCTTCTTTCTCTTGTTCCAGTTTAGCCAGTTGGAGACCAAACTGTGAATGATTTTTCAGCTCCTCTTCCCACGGGGTCTGCGAGTCATGGGCACTGTGCGAAAGCATGATCTGTTTCTGCACCTGATTGGAAAACCAAAATCACGAGTTATTGCTTTTACCAGCCAATTAAAAAAACAAAAAAACACATTCATTGTTATGAAGGTCAGCCGTGCTTGAAACTTCAGATTAATTAAAGTCCTATCATGAATTTTTTTGTCAGGTGAAAAAAACCCCCATCTCAGTCAGCTGCACTGGGGGGACAGCAGTGACAATCCAGTGACAGCGGGGCTTGAACCCCCAACCTTGGGATCAGTAATCCAGCACCCTACCACCAGGCCACCACTGACCACTGACCCCATTTTTTTCTTGTGCATTATAAAAAAAAACCTGTTGCACATCATCTAAAGCTCATCAGTTCTGAAGTTATCGTACTATCTGTTAAAATTACCCTCAAGATATGTGAAAAAAGAAAAAGGGTATATTTTGCATTTCTGGCCCTCCGGTAACAGTAAGACTACTGGCAGATTTTTATCCAAACGTCACCCTGTGGTATAACCACTACAGTAGCTACTGAAGTCTTGCAGAAATAAGGGTGGATTCCAAATCCACCCTTAAATTGCTTCCTTGTTTCCCACACTTTTTATGGAAACATGTGAGGAAATGATGTGAGGAGCGTGGAATCGAGGAAATGTGTTTTAAGAGAAATGAGACATTGTTTCCTCTAAAGCAGGGGTGTCAAACCTATTTTCACTGAGGGCCACATCACAAAATTTCTGGGTCACTAATGGCTGAATAATCACTGAACATCTATTTCAAAAAGGGCATGAAATGAAATCTGCATGTCAAAATGATTAGTTTGGGTTTTTGTTCCCTTTTCCTTTTTTCACTTTTCTTTTCTGACAACACACAGTCTTCTTTAAGTCATCAATGACGAGCTGCCGAATTTGGCCCGTGGGCCTTGAGTTTGACACCTGTGCTCTACATGGAGCAACATCCACATCCGATGACAGCAGCAAAGATGACCTCCTAAGTGAAATCGTCATCATCATCATCATCTTCTTCTGCTTGATCCGGGGTCGGGTCGCAGGGGCAGCAGCCTAAGCAGTGAGGTCCAACGTCCCTCTCCCCAGCCACTTCCTCCAGCTCTTCCGGGGGGACACCGAGGCGTTCCCAGGCCAGCCGAGAGACATGTCCCTCCAGCGAGTTCTGGGTCGACCCTGAGGTCTCTTCCCAGTTGGACATGCCCGAAACACCACACCAGGGAGGCATTCGGCAGGCATTCTAATCAGATGCCCGAGCCACTCTCAACACTCTCCTACGTGAAATCGGCCATCATTAAATAAGGGCCGTGTTACTTATATGCTGATGTGCAGCTCTCAAGGAAAGGCTCTCGTTAACCATTAACACAGCAAAGTTTTCACATAAGAGACAGCTCAATCAAATGGAAAAACAAAACAAAATACAATTCCACGAGAAAATACCACCACCAAGCCCAGAAAATGAAATTATCCCTTTAGATCCTACAGTTTAGAACTAGTGTTGAGTGCCCCTGCTGTGCATGATATAAATCAAGACACAAAAATTCTATTACTTGTTCAAGTTAATCTATATTTATTCACTTAATCTCATTAACATAACACAATAGCAATAAATGTGAAAGTAATGTGATTGGTGAGACAGCCTAATTATATTATAAACAATATGTAATAAAGTAATCAGTACTTACAGCAGTAGCTTCCTGAGCTTCTTTCTGGAGTATTTCAATACAATTATTCTGTTGTTTTACTGTTGCTTCTAGTCTGGCTTTCTCAATCTCCAATCTGTGGACATGTCAAAGTCGCATTATCTCTTTAAACAATTGTCCCTATAACCAATTTTTTTCAATCTACAAACTAATTTATGAGGCATTGGGCATTTCTGTGTGGAGTTTGCATGTCCATGCCGTGCTTACAAGGGTTTCCTCCAAGTACTCTGGTTTCCCCTCTCAATCCAAAGACATGCAGATTAGGCTAACTGGCTGTTCTAAATTGCCCTAGGTGTAACTGTGGGTGTAAACACATGTGTGAGTGTGTATCCCTGCAATGGTCTGGCGAGCTGTTCAGGGTGCACCCTGCCTTCGCCCACTGTTGGCTGAGATAGATGGAAGCCTCCCCGCGACAGTAGCAGAATTAAGCGGTTTGGCAAATGAGTGAGTGAGATGAGTGAACTTTCCAATATAAACAGACGCCTGGGAATTCTTGGACCCCACCATGAGAACCCCTGCTGTTAAGAAACTAAACTCTATACTTAAAGCAAATCTGAAAATAAATAATAAATAAAAGCATTAAATATTAAATCTCCAAATCCTATACCTCTGTACTGCTTCATCTAGCTGTTTACTGGTTTGTTCTGAACGTGTTGTAGCAGCAAGCACCTCCTGGAGTTTCTGACCAGTGTTGATGAGTTCCTGCTTCTTCTCATCCAAAGTGCCCATCAAAGTGTTAATGCGCCTTTCCACCTGAATGTTGTGCTCCTCACTCTCCTGAAGCTGAAGATAATATAAAAATGAGACTCAATTCACAACACTTGCTCAAGCTGATGTTGCTGTTTACTATATTGGAGTGAAAACTACAATTTGATCAAGCGTTAATCTACAACCATCATGCCACATTCATTGCTTCATTAGAAAATGGGACTCTTTAGACACCTCTCCCCTGAGTTGGTCCAGGTCCTTTTGAGTGCGCACTTTCTCTTCCTCCAGGTCGCTGCGGTACCGAGTGTTCACTTCCAGAGATGCTTCACACATGGACAGCTTCTTTAGAGAGTCAGCCAGCTCCTGTTGAAGCTGCCTCAGAGAATTCTACCAAAAAGACAACAGTGCATCAAAATAAAAGACTAAGACCAATTCATCTTCATAATGTTAAAATATGCCCACCTCTATAACTGCTTTCTCCTGCTCTAGTTTGTAGTTTTGCTCTCTGAGCTCTGCGTTTTTGGTTGCCAGCTCTTTGCTCCTCTCTTCAACCAGCTGCACTCTCTCTTCACCATTGGCACGGAGCTGGTTGAGCGCTTGAGAGAAACACTCTTGCGCATCTGTAACAGCTTGCTCTTTGGCTGTGCCTCTGTTCTGTGCCTCCTCTAACTGCTGCCTGAGCAAGGCACCCTCACTCTCTGCCTGTACCAGCCTCTCCTGCATGGCATCATGTCTAGAGGTGGCACAGCTGGCCCAATCACGTTCATTCTGCAGCGTCCCCTCCAGTTCCTCAATCCGCGCAAGGGCCTGTTCGCATTCACGAGCTGCCATCTCCAGCAGTGCACTTTTCTCTGCCACGCTCAGAGTCGCTCTGTGCCACTTATTCTCCAGGTTGTTAGCATGGGACTCAGCTTCACTCAGCTTCTGAGAAAGGGACTGGATAGTGTCTCGCTGTAAGTTGGTTTTTGATGTCCACTTTTCTTCAGATTGCTGATGCTTTTTACGCAAGGTGCGCTCTGCCTTTGCACGTGCTGCCTGACAACAAAAACAGAGATAACAAAGAGTTTTACTACCACAAACTAAAGTCAATAAACATATACAAACTGGCTCCAGACAATGACAGCAGGAACAGGGAGTACAAATACTCACCCTATACACCTTATTTTAAAAACACAAACAGCACACATACACACCTGACACCTCTCAGTCTCCTGTAGTGCTCCCTGGAGCCATGTTTTATTGGTCTCTGCCTCAGCCTCCAGCTGTTGGCACACCTGCCTCTTGTGCTCCAGTTTGGTGCTGAGCAGTGCACACTCTGTCTTCAGGGTGCTCAATTGCCCATTGTCCTGGAAGACTGTCTTGGCTACAGTCTCATCATTAAACTTCAAATCATATTGACCATCCTCTAGTTGACCATCATGTTGACCATCCTCTAGTCTCTCCTGCAGTGCAACCAGTCTGCCTTCCTCCTGCCTGCTGAGGGAACGAAAGTGCTGTAGTTCAGCCTGCACTGAGCCCAGCTCATCCTGCAAAGTGCAGACCTGCTGCTGCATCTCCCTCTCACACTCACTGACTTCATTCAGCTGGGACGCAGCCTGGACAAGATAGTCAACAGCCTTGGGTTAATGCAGGCTTATGATGATCAACACCAACTGGCCTCAGTGGCAAACACACTGCCTCCAGGTGTGATTCATAGCCAGTTAGTATCAGATTTATACAGTTTGATCATTACCTCAATGCTCTTGCTGAGGTTCATGAGGTCCTGCTGTAAGGCTTGAGCACTTTGTTCATGGGCCAAAAGACGCTGGGTTTCATTCCTGTCTTCCTCCAGCTATACAGCATACCACAAATAATCATTAAACAATGTGAAAGTAAACCGAGTAGATTACAATTTATCCAGTTATGATTATGTATTTTATCCAGTTATAATTATGTATCATTGATTCATTCATTTTCTGAACCGCTTAATCCTAATTAGGGTCGCGGGGAGGCTGGCATCCACCTCAGCCGACTCTGGGCGAGGGCAGAGTACACCCTGAACAGCTCGCCAGGCCATCGCAGTGCAGAAACACGCTTACGGCTATGCAGCTTACTCTTGACGAAAATCAGCAATGGTTCTTTTACATACCTCTCACCATAGAAATTGAGAGGCATGGCCGGCCTTTGATAACCCAGTTAGCTGAACTGGGGGGACAGCAGTGACATCCCACTGATAGCAGTGCTCGAACCCCCGACCTAGGGATCAGTAATCCAGTACCCTACCACCAGGCCACCACTGCCCCTATAATTATGTATATTATGCATATTTTTCACACTGAAGGGTTTCAGTTTATGGGGAACAAACAAACATTTTTAAAATAATGAATTCAGGATTCTCACTGCTTTGTATTAACAAACAATTTTTTTTAATTTATATCAAATCTTTTCTCAGTCCAACTTATCACTGTCTTAGATCACCTGCTTCATATTGTTCCTCAGGCCTCTAATCTCTATTTCCAAGTTCCTCATTTTGTGTTCCCTTTCCTTTGACTCATCTCTGTCCTGCTCCTCTTTCCTCGAGCTGGTGTCCAGTGGGAGAGAGGGATCCAAGGTGCCTAATGTAGCAGAGTCCAGCTCCTTGGTGGTTGTGTTGGGTGACTGTGTGAGGTCTTCAAAGTCATTTGCCTTTTCTAATTCTCCACCATTCTACACAGATAAAGGTAGAACATGTCACATCAACTGAACAGAAACTAAAAATACAACAATGATCCAATTACACAATTGAACACAATGTTTTAATAAATCACCCTACCTTTTTCTCAGCCCTGTGAAGTTGTGAGGAAGGAGACCTACATAAAATCAACAAAAGACAATGGAAAAAGTGATTGATGTACAAACTGCACAATCTACAAAAAGTACAATGCAGTATATTTTACCTCACATTTATGTGGCTTTCAGAAAAGATTTTAGTAATATGTAATATTTGAGCCAGAAAATTATATGAAATTTCGAATCATATGTAAAGAATGCTATACTGCATATGTACCTTCCTTCATTCTCTGACACCTCGCTGGGAATCAACTGACGTCTGACACCTGTATCTGGAAACCACAGTTTACATATTTGATTTACTCACATGTTCAATAACCCAAACTCTTTGAGGTCCAACAGTCTGAGACCAGCAGTGAAAATACTTCTATTTTTATATTGACTGCAAAAAGATTTTATATAGCTGCAGAACTATTACTTTCATGGAAAGTTGGGAACGCAGCGCAACAACTCCACGCTGCGGGGTTGTTTACTCCAGGGATCAGCTGATCGCCCTGATGCTGGCTGGAATAGTGGCCAGACTCGTGGACTTACCGGTTTAAATGTGGAGGAAAACACATCGTGGATGCAGAGGTGGAGTGCAGAAGAGGAGAAGGAGGGAGGCGACAAGACAGAGGAGCCTTACAAAGAGGAGAAGTTATAAGCCATGTCTCCCGTCTATCATAATGGGGAACTTGAGGTCACTGGAGAACAAGATGGATGAGCTGACAGCGCTAGCCCGGAGTCAGAGGGAGTGTCAGGAGTGTAAACTGTGTGCTGTTGGACTTTTTGTGGGAATTTTCCCATGTCATCTTAGTGGCTGTTAATTTTCCTCCTTCTGCCAACCCCACAACTGCATGTGACACTGTTCATGCTAACATAGACCGGTTACAGACTCAGCACCTGAGTGCATTCATTGTGATCTCGGGTGATTTCAACCATGTCACCATGGACACTACACTCAACTTTTGTGCAGTACGTGGACTGTCCCACCAGAGAGGACAGAACATTAAGCTAGGTTTACATCATATTCCCGGTGGCCACGGCAGTCACGTTTGCCCAAAACATAGTATACCGTGGGGCTTGGAAATTTTTTCCAATGCTATATTTACATTATTTTCCCGGCAGCCACAGGAAACAAGTTTAATCCGCATTCAAGTCTTGCGAAGTTTTCTCACAGTCTATCACTGTCTATCACAGTATCCTTGACGGGCCATCCTAATGTGAGGTGCCGGGTATCGCAAATGCATCCCGTCACACTACGGATGCCCCGCAAGTTCTTTTGCGGTTTATTATGTACTATCACATATTGTTGCAATTATCCCGTTTTACTACATTGTACTACGTTTCTTTCTCCACATCATGACTGCCGTGACAAATTTTTTGGCAGTTTAAAAATCTGACACAGCATCCATGGCGATCACGGCCTGCCAGGTTTAACCATCATGTTCCATCACGTCCCGCCATGTTGTCTCACGACCATCACATTTTGAAAAACATGACTGTCGTGGCTGCCGGGAACATAATGTAAACCTAGCTTTTGGCCTGCTGTATGCAAATTTTTCTCTGAACCCTGCTTTGGATCCTGAATGAGGAGGACCGGACCAGACTACTGTCTGCTTTTCTCCGGCGTGGGAGTCCATGTTAGTGTGTGTTTCACTGTTCCCTTTGACGTGTGTGCTGTGATTGAAGCTAACTTCCCCGGGAGCTAACGTGACTGCAGCTTACTAGCTTCGGGTCAGCAGTGCGGGATACGTAGTCTTGGTGTTGCCAGAGATAACGCATCGGTTTCTAATGACTACACTCCTGCTCGGTTTAAAGAGGACCATTTAAGCAAACTTTCATCTGTTGGATTTCGTGATTTAAAGCCTCCACCTTTTCACTCTGTGGATTACAGACTATTTTTATTGTAAAGTGACTTGACTGCTTGCAATGAGTAAGTATTTTCAGAACGGTTAATTAAAAAAAAAAAGTTGAAGTTTAAGTTGCCTGTATTGTACTAGTTGTTGCCTTACTGCCTTAATGTATTAGGACATTTTCAGTGAATATTTTTTTTTTTTTGGGTGATGCCTTCTGATTTTGCTACATGCTTGGGCTTCCGCATAATGACGAAAAACTAGGTAAAAAAAAAAAACATTTAAAAGTGTCATTGATTTTGGATCATACGACTTCAGTTAAGAAATATGATACAAAGAAAATGCAATAATTAGTTGACCTAAATACTTGCAGTCATTTTGTTTCTGTACTGCTGTTTTTTGTAATCATATATAAAGTATTTTAAAGAAGCTAATTTTATTTAACTGTAGTGTGAACAGTTACCTTGTTTTTGCTCCTATACAACATTAGAGCTGTATTTTTCTTTTTAAGTGTCAGTATTTTAAGGCAACTCACCCAGATGCACAGGCTGATGACTCTAAAACTGACATAGACCTTACATGTCTGACTGGTTATACTGTGCCTCACTGTGCTTCCCAAGGCCTAGAAGAATGGGTTCATAACCTACAGACAGAGGTTAAAAGACTGTGGGAATGTCTGCAGGACTCTCTGGAGCTACAGGGCAGCATCCTCAAACAATGGGAGCAGTCTGATAAAAAACACTCCGATAGCCCTGTACCCCAACAACCAAATCCAACCCCCACGGCCACTTTGACCCCATTCACACCTGCAGTGACCAATGCTGACCCCACACCCTACTCTGGTGCTGAGATTGGACACTCAGACTCTTCTCTGCAGGTACATACACTCAAGCTCAGCAACACATCTAGAGTGATCACTGCTGCATTGCATCATGCCAGGCTTGAGCCCCCTGTGTTTGCTGGCAATACTAAAGTGCCCCCTGAGGACTGGTTGAATGCTGTCAACACATACAATTCCTCACTGAACCTGTCTGACATACAGATGTTACATGAACTCCCATGTTTCCTTGCAAAAGAGCCTAGTAAATGATATAAAGCACTCAGTTCACGTCATCACATGGGCTCAATTCTGCCAGCTATTTTAACAGTTTTCCTGCCTTCCAAGAGCGTGTCCTGAGAGGCATTCTCAACCATGTTCAAGTACCAAATGAGCCCCTCCCAACATTCGTGGCTCACAATCTGGGCGAGTTTAACAAGAGCCCACCAATTGCCCAGGAGCAGATTGAACTGATATGCAATCATTCACTGAAAAAAATACAGAGTAGCCCTGTATGGTGCCCCTATCTACTCAGTGATGGACTTGTTGCTGCAGGCTCATGAACTCCATGTGGTCCTTGGACTGAGACTCCTCCTGCACATTTGTGGAGAATCCAGACCAGTGAACCCCATTATTACAGATGCTCTAGCCCTCGGTTCACGTCTCACACCTGCCCAACCTGCAACGCTGCACCCCATATGCTGTCACCGCCTCAGTCACTGCCCACACCAACCCCCCTTCCCCAACAACTGTGACTTTAGACAGACTTTAGCCACATGTTAAAAATATGCCTCCTGACCTCCAGCTCACATCAGATAGTCAGGAAACTTCAGAGGAGGGAAGACACATGGTAGGCACGACCAAAAACAGCCTTCATTTCACCTTGTAGTCTTTTCCAGTTTCGTGTACACCCCTTTGGTCACTGTAATGCACCAACCACGTTTCAGAGACTAATGAACACTGTGCTGGCTGGTCTTAGCTACAAAATGTGTGCTGTGTATTTAGGTGACATTGTTATTGCCTCCCCCACATTCGAGCAGCACGGTCCTCAACAGGCTCAAGGCTGCCCCTTGTCTGTGGAACTTAAGAAATGTCAGTTCTGTCTGAGTGAGCTCACTTTCCTTGGCTACTGCATCACACCCTATGGCATAAAACCTGATGGGAACAAAATAAAAGCTGTCATGGAGTTTCAAACCCCATCCACTATGAAACATGTCGGACAGTTTCTCGGCCTGACTACTACAGATGTTTTGTCCAAAACTAAGCACATCATGCAGAGCCTCTCCATGCGCTTACATGGAAGGACGCAGTTTTCTGTTGGGATGACAAATATCAGGAATCCATGGACATTTTGAAAGAACGTGTCACATCTGCACCAGTTTTGAGATCTCCAGACTTCACATGCTCTTTTTTTGTTCATACCGATGTTATTCATGACAGGTTGCTTTACTACTCTGACCCCAAAGCCAAATGTGGTTTGCATTCCCTGAAAGAACTGAAGCTCTACTCCCCCATATTGATCCGTGGCACCCTGATCAACTGTCATCATGACCACTCCACTGCAGGCCATCTAGGTTTTTCAAAAGCACTGGCATGACTGAGGTTCAGATTTTCTTTACATTTACAGCATTTGGCAGATGCTCTTATCCAGAGCGACTTACATTTCTCACTTTTATATAACTGAGCAATTGAGAGTCAAGGGCCTTGCTCAAGGGCCCAACAGTGGCAGCTTGGTGGTACTGGGGCTTGAACCCCTGACCTTCGGACCACTAACCCAGAGCCTTATCCGCTGAGCCACCTTTTTGACCTAAAATGGCAGCAGACGTCAAGATATATGACACTTCCTTCTCAGTGTGTTAACTCACCAAGTCAGAGAAAACCTGCTGGTCTCATGTTTCCCATCTCACCTCAAAAGCCATGGGAGTATGCAGGAATGGATTTTATTGGCCCACTGCCCCAAACTGCATGTGGAAATGTCTGCCTTGGTCTTTGCTATTTCTGTAAGGGAATTAAAGTGTGTGCTATCAGGGAGGCGATGTGAGGTATGTGTGTCAGTGAGGTATTTGCCAGACATGGTGCCCCAACCTACCTTATCTTTGACAGGGGTTCTCCCTTCCTCGGTGAGTTGTTTGAGCATATTGTTTCCACAATGGGGTCCGTGCACAGGCTCACCACGGCTTACCACCCTCAGACAAACGCAACAGAGCGTGTGAACCAGACTCACAAAACAGCCATACATGCCTATTTTGGGTACAAGCAAACACCGTGGGATAAATATCTGTCTCAAATCAACTTTCCACTGTGTACAGCCCCCCATGAAAGCACAAGCCTTGGCCCTTCCATGATGCTGTATGGTCGGGAGCTGAACACCCCCCTCGACCAGGCCATTCAAGATGGCACTGTTGAGCATGGTCGCTGTCGCTCGGCGCCCTCCTCAATTTTGTTTATTTCTCGTGTTTTTAGCGCTATTTTCAACTTTTCTGTCAACATGCAATGCGGTGATCACTTATGACAGACAGACTCTTCTGGACATCTGAGAACATTCTCAATATCTAACCCCACTAACAGACTTTTTAATGAATGGAGGTGGCTTACCTTGGCTACCTGCATGGAAACAATGCTGGAGGGAAAAGGGGGAATCAATCGGCAGGAAGCACTACACCCGGAGGATGCTTTCATCATGGCTGGGGACTTTAACAAAGAGAACCTGAAGAAAGTTCTGCTGAAGTACTACCAGCACATAGACTTTCCAATGTGCGGCCATAACTTTCTGGACAGTGTTTACACTCCACTTGCACACGTCTACAAAGACCGCCCCCGACCAGCCTTTGGCAAATCAGACATCATCCTGCATCACTGTTTCTGCACTATGGACCAGGAAGTTTTAAAGACTGCCGCCAACAATAATGTGAATGATTTTAATGATTACAGAATACATACACAAATGTATCAATGATGTCATACTGCGGGATACTGTACGGACTTATCTCAACCAGAAGCTGTGTGTCAACAGAGAGGTGTGCGCTTCGCTCAGAGCGAGGACAGCTACATTTAAATCCGGAGATCCATGTGAGTACAGGAAAGCTCGGTATGATCTCAGGAAAGCAATAAAAACGGCCAAGGGAGAGTACAGAAAGAAGGTGGAATCCTGTTACAGTGGCTCAAACATCAGGCACATGTGCAGTGGGCTAAAGACTATCACTGACTACCAGGGGAAGAGCTTTAACATGGGGGAGGTGACTGCTTCTCTACCTGAGGAGCTGAGCACCATCTATGTCCGCTTTGAGAACCACAGCGAGCCGGAGTTTCTGTCAGAGGAGGACAGCTGTCCTTTTCAGATCCCTTGGGCAGGCGTGTGTAAATACTTTATAAAGGTAAACACACGGAAAGTCCCAAAGACCAGACAACATCCCAGGCCGTGTTCTCAAAGCATGCGCTCAGTATATTGCAGATGTCTTCACAGTCATTTTTAATCTTTCCCTGCTTTTTAGCCTGTTGTCCCCACATGCTTCAAGAGGACCACCATCGTCCCCATCCCAAAGAAACCAAATTTTTTAGGCTGCCTCAATGACTATCGCCCAGTAGCACTCACCTCCATTATCATGAAGTGCTTTGAGTGTATAGTCACATAACAGCTTCACTGCCTGCTACACTCGACCCTTTTTAGTTCGCCTACCGGTCAAACAGATCCACAGATGATGCAATAGCGCTGGCTCTGCACACTGCTCTCTCACACCTGGACCACAAGAACACTTATGTGCGGATGCTGTTTATTGACTACAGCTCCACTTTCAACACCATAATTCCATCCAGGCTTGTCATAAAGCTCTGGGATCTACGCATCAGTGTCTCCTTATGCAACTGGAAAAGGCGGTGTGACATCTTCCACACTGATGCTTAGCACCAATGCCCCACAGGGATGTGTGCTCAGCCCGTTGCTGTACACCCTGTTCACCCACGACTGTACGGCCACACACAGCTCCAACATCTTCATCAAATTTGCACACGACACCACCATCATCGGCTGCATTTCAGACTGAGATGAGTTTGCTTACAGAGCAGAGGTTAGAGCCCTGACATCATGGTGCTGGGACAACAACCTACTGCTCAACATCAGCAAGACCAAGGAGCTCAAACTGGAGCTAGTGGACTACTGGAGACTGCAGGGTGGAGGCCACACCCCTATCCACATTGAGCGGACAGAGGTGGAGAGAGTCAGTTGCTGCAGGTTCCTGGGGATCAACATTACTGTGGAGCTGTGTGATCACGAAAGCAGCGAGACAACGGCTTTTCTTTCTTTGGCAGCTGAGGTTTGGCATGGACTCCAGAATACTCACCAACTTTTACTGATGCACCATCGAGAGTTTTCTGTCTGGCTGCATCACTATATGGTACAGCAGTTGTAATGCTCTGAACCGCAGAGCTCTACAGAGGGTGGTCAGATCAGCACAATGCATCAACAGGACTGATCTGCCAGCCATCCAGGACCTGTACACACAGCACTGTAGGAGGAAGGCACAGCGGATCCTCTCTGACCCCAGCCACACACTCTTCATGCGCCTGCCATCAGGCAGATGGTACAGGAGCATCCTGACTTGCACCAGCAAATTCAGGGACAGATTCTACCCACAAGCCATCAGGCTACTGAACTGCTGATATACTGGAAAAATTGCACACAATATTTTGCACGCTCATTGTACACACTCTACATGCACCCACCACCACCTCTGCAATACAGCCACTTCAGTATTTCTTTTCAGTATCCTATCCTTCTGTATATATATTTTGAACTTCAATAAGTTTATATTTTATTTCTTTATTATATAGTTTTTCTTTTTTTTTCTTTATATTTAAAACATACATATACAGTTTATATGTGAACGGTATCTGCAGTGCATTGAGAGACTTTGTCATCTATTTGATTTAAGCTTATAGAAGTGGGAAAAAAACATGTACAGAGAGAAGAATATTGAAAATCGTGTTTTTTTTCCCATTTGGAAGTTCAGTAGTAAATCCAAGTAAATTATTCCTGTCGTGAATTCTGGACCTACAACACTTCGCAAACCTAACAAAAAATAACTAAAGCGATTTTTTTCAAAGCTCTTGCTGTCACAGCTTCAGGAATAGTGTAGCAAAGAAACAAAATAAAAAACAGGACTCATTTCACTATTGTTTTCATATTACTTAATTGCAACTTTGAAAAGTGCCATTTCAGGAATCTGTCTGCTTTCCGCCCCATGAAAATAAATAGATAAATACAAACACAAACTGTCCACCATATTGTCCTCTCCTTGACCAACCAAAATTCAGCTTACAAACCTTACCAATCCGAAGATTAAATTCTACCACTAGATGTTAGCACCTGATTGCTGGTAGGATTCAACACTAAGATTAGCTCACAGATGGCAGCACCTACATGCTGCCCCCAACAGGAATCAATTTCAGCTGCAACAAGGTCATGTTCAGCACTCACCATCTTTGCCCACAGTTGGACCTGCAAGTGAAGAGCCAGCCTCTGGAGGCCCCAGTGAAGAAACCTGCTTGTTTTTACTGAAGGCAGGATGGGAGGGGGACTGTAAATGTTTCCTCTTTGTCCCATGCTCAGTGATCAGATGTGAACAACTGAAAATCATTTGCAATATGCATTAGGTTTGTACTGATTTTGCAAAAGGGAAAGCAAAGAGTGAAAGAGAGAAAAATTAACAAATTTTAATGACACAGAAAAACAAACATTGTGCTTACGCATGATGCCCATTCATTACAGCATAGTCGTCAGATGACCATCCTTTATTATCCTTCACGGTGATGTCAGCATTGTACTGCAGGAGCAGTCGCACCATACGGATGTGGCCATTGCAAGCAGCAATCAGTAAAGGGGTTCTTTTTGACAAAAAGATGAGTAAAACATCTGAATAACTTCATGGCATTTCAGTGTAATTACAATATAACAGTAACAGTGGTCAAGAAGCTGAACATCTACTTGAATTCAAATCAAAGAACTGCAGCCTTACTGTTTCTCCTGGTTCTTAAGATTAATATCTGCCCCCTCTATAAGTAAAAATTCAGCCATCTCTGCATGATTTTCTTCCACTGACAATATCAAGGGAGTATTGCCTTCCTAAAAATACATTAAACATAATATTTAACCACAAAGTAAATACATTTTGTTTACTTCAATTTGAATATAATACATCTATATCATTGTATATTTTTACCTACTGGCTAAATGAAAATGAATTAATTTGAATTAAATATTCAAACAAAACTTAAACACCTATAATGCTGGAAAAATAAATCAATAAGTAAATCTTAGGAATCACTGAAATTGTGGTCTTATCAGAAAGAAAGTTTAAGTTCTCTGCTCTTTGAGATGTTGGTTTGTAAGGGTACAATTTCTTGATGGCACTAGGATCCACTAACAGTAATGTATCCGTCTCCATGTACCTGATATCTGCTGAATGAAAATAAAGCTAAATAAAATGCTAAATTAAAAGTCCTGGTGGGAACTCTATTGTGGCATCACCTTGTTCTGGGCATTTATGTTTGCCTCGTGTTCGAGCAGCTTCAGCGCCACTGGCAGTGAGGGAATGCAGGCAGCAAAGTGTAATGCTGTGTTCCCATTGGCATCCACCAAGTTGGGATCTGCCTCATGCTCCAGGAGGATAGACACACAGCGATCCTGCTGGCACTGCACCGCCTACCGAGACCCACAGAAAACCCAACAAACAAATTCAAGGAGACATACATAGTATAGCAATGATATAATGACTGAGTTCATCTCTGAAGTTAATGCTCTTGGAGAAATGCAAAATTACTCTTCTAGCTTTGGGTTAAAACAATACAAAACAGTTCTAATATACTAGCATTTAGAAAAAAGAAATTATTCATGAGATCGTCAGGTCATACCTTCATTAAGGCAGAATGGTTTTGTTTGTCACATAGGTTGAGTTTAACTTTGTTTTCCACCAAATACTGAACTACTTCTGTGTGTCCATGAACGCAGGCTATATGTAGGGCAGTTCTGCAAGGCCAAAAATAAAGTGACAAATACAGACTTTCCATATACAACTCAATACAAACATGTTATGAAGGTAGCACTGTAACTAGAATTCTAACTTAACAATACATATACAGTACATTACAAAACTATGCATCTCTTAATGCTAACAACAATAAGAATTCCTGCAACGACATACACAAACTCATTCACATGAGATTCTGTAGCAGGCTATTCTGCCACAAGACCAGCAGTGAGTACTCATAGTAGGTGAGCCATATTACATCCATCTGAGCCCTAAAGTCCAGTTTGTTTGAATAGTGTGATCACTGCGTACCACACTCAGGTGCAGTTCACGTTTGGTTGAAAGAGGTATGCTTGGGTGCAGTTACCTGGGCTTGTGCACAGTGTGATCGCTAACCACACTCAAGCATGGAACCTGAATGCTAGAACATGCAACTTGCAATTCACTGGAGAATATAATGGTTAATAACAGTCCAGTGGTCAATCACGCACGTGCAGTTAAAAGAAAAAAGAAAGAAAAAAAACGCATAGCATGAGCCCTGCCTAATTATGTTTTCTTACTATTAAGTGAAAGAAAATTATAAAGCTACAGTATATAAAGTACATACAGGTGTCCACACACTTGCATAGTGTATTTATCACTTATGGAAGGAAGGAGTGTCAGGTGTCAGAAAGTATTTAGGACAGAACACTTCAAGACATTGTTTTGTTACATTAACTTTGAGAGAGAAAACAAATAATAGGCTGGTGGAGGAAAGACTGTTCTACTCCTTCTACAAGGTAAGTGGTAATAAGAACTTGTATCATGGACAGATGTTAAATGTTAAGATAAATGGTTAACAGCATGATCCATTGTTCATTAATGGATTGAAAAATTGGAATCTGGCAACTTGTTGTGGTATGAAATGAATACTGTAGTTCATGCTATTATTGAAAATAATCAAATTTAGAGTTACTATTATTATCAGTCCACACCACTGTTTAATTCCTGGGTTCCCACTTTTGTCTGAAACTAATTAAATGATTAATAGTATCATTACTACTTGGTTAGCGATGACTAATATATCAACTCACCTGTTCTGTTTATCAAGCTGGTTTAAATCATTCTTTTTGACTAGCTGTTTGAGTTTAGACACATCCCCAGTAAAGGCAGCTTTGTGCACTTTGCTCAAGTCTTTCTCTTTCAGGTCATACCCAACAGAAGGAACTCTGGCTGTTTCAGAGCCCGTTGGAGAGCCTTTTCCTCTTTTGGTAAAATGGAATATTTTCTTCATCTTATGCAGCAGTGTAGTCCACAGTAACAATACTCTTATTCTTCCAAGTTTACTAAAAAATAAAATAAGAGGATTCATGTTAAGCATTTTAAACCCCAAGGACAAAATGGTGTCTTTTCACATGACATCACTATTCCGGAAGTCCGCCATGTTGGAGATGTTGTTGCTTGGTTGTTGTTTAGTGAACTTCACAATGTGTGACTGAATGTCAGCAATTTGTGCAACGCACTACTTTCATGTGACTTGCTGCCATAATAGGTCGGACAGGGAGACATACTAACAATTTCATTGTCTGCTGAAAGTCCTCACAGATCAAGGTAAATCTGAATACCAAAACCATCAATAGTTGGCCAGCTTGAAGCAGAAAAAACATCAACCATGGTTAAGTTTGGTGAGCACATTTTGTCTTGGATATGAGATTGTAAATGTTCATTTTAGAGTAGATCATTAATTTATAAATTTTCCCAACTGCTTTATCCTACTCGGGTCACGGGGACTCTGGAGCCTATCTCAGCCTATCTCACAATCATTCACACTCACACTTAGGGGCAATTTGAAACAGCCATTGAGCCTACTGACAAAGAACTCAAAACATCTTCCTACTTTGTACAAAGATATGATGATAATCTGGTTGTTGACAGAGAGAAGTTTCCTGATACATACAGCATCGCTGATAAAAAGTGGGATCACATAGTTAGAAAGTGGCAGAACTCACGTTTCAGCATATAAATCTTGAGATATAATTATTATCACTCCAGCCATGTTCAAGATGTTTTAGATCATGAAATTTCACAAGAATTGTCAGGCTGTTTGATCAAAGTTGAAGTTACACCATCCCAAATGTGCTGGAGACAAACCTCACGAGCCATGGGTGTGCTGGACTAAAAGCTAGTATATGTAAATAGACGTTCTCATACAGAAGTGGAGTGCTGTGAGGGGCAGTTAATCAAATTCCATATAGTCTGCTTGTACGCGTTTTGTTTATCACTCAAGGCCTGTTTATTCCTGCATGGAAAGTGGTGGCGAACACAGACGATTTATAAGTCTGTGGTGGCAATGATTGCGAGAGCTCCAGAAACTGCCACGCATACGCTACCACATAAATCGAGTGGCCCATGGAATTCTGGGAGGGCCCAACGAAAGTCAGCCCAACCAAAGTGCGCTCAGCCTTCTTATAATCGTGCCGCGTATGCGCCGCCATATAAATTGAGTGAGGCAAGCACAATTAGTGTTGCTCTTCTGCTCGCTGCGCTCACTGCTCATGCAAGGCGGGGTAAGTTGAACTGAGTTTCTGCCTTCAAAGGCAATTGAAATATATTGCTACTGTGGGTTCTCCATCACTAAAGCATTCAAATTGGAAAATACAAATAAAAAGAGCGCACTCACTTTATAGGATGCATGAATCTTTTGTGGGCTATAATCTCTGCATATATGTATATAATCTATAAATTCACTCACTCACTCATTTCCTGAACCGCTTAATCCTACTAGGGTAGTGGGCAGGCTGGAGCCCATTTCAGCCAACACTGGGTGAAGGCGAGATACACCCCAAACAGCCCGCCAGACCATCGCAGGGCCAGCAAACACACAACCATTCACACTCACACTCAACAGCGAATGAACCTAATGTGCAATATTGGCATGCTAGTACTTGGCTAGCCAAAAACAAACAAACAAACAAACAAAAGAAAGAAAAACAACTATAAATTGATGGTTTAAAAAAATCATGTATGATTTATATGAGACCTTTTTACATACCTGTTAAGAAATATTCAATGTATACTGGGTTGTACTCAGAACATTCCCACAACTTTTGAGTATCATTCAAGGCTCTCTCTATGACCAGTTTAATATTCTGTTGATTTATCTGGTTAAGTGTTGGACAGATCCAAGTGCCCGGATGTAAAGAGTAAACAGCTCTGACTAAAATCCCCGTCGCATATGTCGCACAACCGAGGTATACAACAGGTCTCAGACAAAAAATTGGGCTAATTCCTAAGACAGAGGGGTGTGTTGTACAAAACTCACCTGCTGTACGAAGGAAATTGCAGTTGTGAACTCTGGTAATGGGGTTTTGGAAATGTTTATAAATTGTTTACGTTCTGTAGGTAAAGTCTAATGTGTGATGAGGTAAACCGTTTCACGCCTGTGATGGTCCATGTCGTCATATCCCGAACAGTAGGCCTTTTGCTTCACCTCCCCTTTGCTGATCCAAACAATTAGAAAAAAAGGGCCCAGAAGATTCAAGCTCTTAACAATATATAAAAAGTATTTTGTGAGAGATGACGTATCTATTGTGATGTAACAGGGATAAATTGTGATGTATTGATGTTGCATAGGTGCGTTATGACATGGCCATTTGTGATGTATATTGTGGTATCTTGACAAATACTCTGGGAAAGGCATTTGATGGATTAGCCTGGAAACTTGAATAATTAAGAACATTCAAGGACGGTCATGGACGTTCTGAGGTGGACGCCGAGGGCGCTGCTGCCAATTGACCGTTCATCACCTTCTGGCGTGCTACTCAAATCATCATCATTGGCTTGCTACACAAGACTGTGGACGTCACACATCGTCTTGGACGTACAGGACAATTGGACTTCAACTGCGACAGCCTCGTCGACCTTGGATACGGACATTCTCTTGATTAAGAAGCATCGTCCCTCTCGGACACTGAATTTGGTTTAGTAAAGTTAATTCATTGTGCTCACCTTGTACCTATGTAATTGCTACATTCATTGGCTCATCTATGATAAATTGTTAAAGCAAAATCCTTTTCCTGAATTTGACCGTTCCAGATATTTCTGGAACCTTCTTCTGTCCGTCACATAAATTAGAAGAATAGGGCCCAGAATATTCAAGCTCTTAACAGTATATAAAAATGCCTTTATTCACAGATATTAAAGACTCTGCACTGCATTAAATGTCAATAAAGGCAGTAAAAGAACAGTACTGTTCATCTTTAATGCATTTTAACACTAAAACAGAGATAACAAAGAGCACCCTGAGGTCAGAGTGTGCACTGCTCAGCACCTAACTGGAGCATGAGAGGCAGGTGCGCCAAGAGCTGGAGGCTGAGACCAATAAAACAAACTACAGGAGACTGACAGGTGTCAGGTGTGTATGTGTGCTGTTTGTGTTTTTAAAATAAGCTGTATAGGGTGAGTATTTGTACTGCCTGTTGCTGAAGTCATTGTCTGAAGCCAGTTTTGTATGTTCATTGAGTTTAGTTTGTGATAGTAAAACTCTTTGTTATCTCTGTTTTTGTTGTCAAGCTGAGTCCCGTGCCAACAGCCTGGAGAATGAGTGGCACAGAGCGACTCTGAGCGTGGCAGAGAAAAGTGCACTGCTGGAGGCAGCAGCTCGTGAATGGAATAGGCCCATGCGCGGATTGAGGAACTGGAGAGGACGCTGCAGAATGAACGTGATCGGGCCAGCTGTGCCACCTCTAGACATGATGCCATGCAGGAGAGGCTGGTACAGGCACAGAGTGAGGGTGCTTTGCTCAGGCAGCAGTTAGAGGAGGCACAGAACAGAGGCACAGCCAAACAGCAAGCTGGTACAGATGCGCAAGAGTGTTTCACTTGAGCACTTGACCAGCTGCGTGCCAGTGATGGTCCCATAGTGGCTCATCGATGGAAGAAAATATAAATAATACACAACACAGGAAATATCACCAAAGTCTGAGAAAAGTTCAGAGTGGGTGCTGTGTGACGAGACTGACGCACACGCAGCCGGGGGTTGCCAGATTGTTCGACAAACGAGCATTTTATTGCATTCGAGTGCAAAATTTTGTTCGATTTGTTCGAAACGGGGGGTATTCGAAAACCGAGGTTCTGTATAGTTGAACCTCGGTTTTCGAACATATCGGTCCAGGAACAAAATTTCGGACCCATAATTGCACTTGGTTGCAGCAAGAACGCTGGCAACCCCCGTTTGTGTCGTCACGCGGCGCTTGCTCAAGGAACGCCCACTCAGAATGATGACAGTCTCCTTTTTTTTTTTTTTTGAAAGAACAATGTACAGCACAAGACAGGGTGCACAAACACACTCATTAATGGTAAGCAAGCAGAGAAGCAGAGAAGGTGTGACCTGGTAAAACTGTAAACACTTTAGAATCATACGCAATAAAGGAATAGGAATAGCTTTACATTATTTCTCATATTCTTGTCTTGAAGCACTAATATGAAATTTTTCCAGGAAATTGATTTCCGGTTAATAGTGATGATCCTGTTATTCCATAGCAGGGAGTTATGAGTTTGCTTGTTTGTAGAAATTTGAACGTTTTATAGGAATTTTAGGCACTGTAAGGTCACATTTTAGGATAAATTCAATCCCATCAATCTTGCTAAACCTTTTGTTAGGAATATTATGTTTGTGTTGTAAAATGATGAGGCCAAAGTATTTCACAGTTATCTTCTTTATTTAACTCTTTTCCACCAGCCATATATCCACTGAACTGTATTATATACTGGCACGGCCATTGGATGAAAAACCTGCGATTTCGCACCTCCATATTGGAACCAGGATGATGTACAGCCGAGCAGGTTTCTAATGTAAACAAACCTGCATAGCTGCATTTATGGGCTAGGCCTGCTGCAAAAAAATCTTATTTTATAGAAGTCTCAAGACGTCACAGACATCATAACCTGTTTAAGAGAAATACATTTATAAATGTGTGTGCGATTTCTTCAACATATTTGTATATATTTTAACAAAGAATGAAATGCATTATACTTGCATTAACATCTCGTGTGCAAATCAATAATTAAATTTGTAATTTAACATTTATAGCATTTGAAAAAATGAACGAGTGTTTTATAGTACTAGCATTAACAAACACTTTGTGTTACTACATTTCCAAATTTACAAGTTTATTTACTTCACATAAATTGACCCAAAGTGGGTGTGTTAAAATGTAAAAATAATGTAAGACACATTACTATTAAGTAGTCATACAAAAAATGAAAGATAGTTAACCAAGGAAACCTATACCTCTCTATAAGATAAAGAGGTCTTTATCGTCAACTGTTGCATGAACAATGAAAATCAGTTTGGCAGCTCTCTGTTTAGCAGCAATTATAAAAATAAAAAAAAAGTGCACAAACGACAAATAGGGTAACTACACTAAGCTAAATATGTGCATTACCTACATACACATATACACATACCTATATGTTCACATATAGACACATATACATACATATATCCTGTATATGCAAACACATAACACATGGTATACACAGGGCAAGAGGTAGAGCTTTTTAATCATAAGGTGCATGATGCTAACATGTTATATGATGTTCAAGACTGGCACTTTTAACAGCTTGTGGGTAAAAGCTGTTCTTGAGTCTGTTTGTTTTTGTTTTTAGTGTCCTGTACCTTTTTCCAGAGGGGAGAAAAGAGAATAACAATAATAATAATAATAATCATTATTATTATTATTAGAGTACTTTTTTGTAACCCTTCTTTTTATACAGTGGTATAGTAAAAACCTTCTGACTACATGCATACATCAGGTAAAATACTACATTTGTTCTCAATACAATATTAAACAGCTTACTATACACAACAACCATATTTCACTTGAACATTTTATAAACTCATTCAGTATATTGTCTGAATCTGGGGTTTTATTTTTTTACTTTCAAATTACTACATTTGTTGCTTTACTGTAAATTTTAGCAGTTTGACCCAAGAGATGTATTGTACATGTGAAAATGAACTGGTTGCTAATATCTCATTTTACAGTAGTATACAGTAGTTTATGTGTGCATGGATTTTGCATTATTTCTTAATATTAATTAGCAATCATTAAATCCCTGTACAATATGGGCAAACACGATAGTATATACCTAGAAAATTTTAGCACTTGAGAAATGTCTTATAAAGACTTCATGGATATTTCAGAGAACATGCAGTTGTTTTTTTTTACCTCACAAATGCTGTTACTGTGTTTTTGTACACTTGAGGTTGAAAATTTTATTCCAGTACATAATAAATACATCCATTAATATACATAATACATAAATACATCGATTAATATACATAATACATAATAAATACATCCATTAACAGAACATTGTATAAATATTATACTACTATGTTTCTAATT
>JBCNYH010000007.1:10589535-10605726 GCA_039654325.1 Tandanus tandanus | reverse complement strand
CCATGGGAGGGCGGACCCATGTCTCCTCTTTGGGCTGGGCCCGGCCAAGCTCCATGGGCAGAAGCCCGACCACCAGGCGCTCGCCTTCGAGCCCCTCCCCCAGGCAATTAGTTATACCTGATTGAGTTTTTCAAGAATTTTAAAAGGGGGTGAACCTTTAATCCATCTCATTGATTTTATTTTTTTCCCATTAACTATTGCTATTATATATTTCACTTGGCTATTACAAAATGCGTTGAGAAAATACAGCTGGAAACATATTTTTGTATGAGTGTTTGTGTCTTCATTTCAGGCAGTAAAAAAGGTGAATATTTCAAAGGGGTGGTTCTTTTCTATACCTAGTGTAATTTAATAAACACAGGTATAACACACTCATTGGCAATGGGACAGAAAAGTCAAAGCAGGCATGAGTGAGAAATGTTGCACCTCACGACTGAGCTGATCCTCTAAAGTCATCTTGCTGCTTTGTAAATTTGTGACTAAATTCTCCAGTTGATTTCGCACCTGTGAAAAAGCAAAAGAAGTAATGCAAAGACGTGAGGAATTTCCACAGCAAGATGAACAGTTTTTTTAATCTTTAACCATACAGCAAAAGACTTCATGCAGATTTTATACCAGAAGTTTCATGTAACAGCAAGCTCAACCAAAAAAATAATAATAATAGAAACACCACCACCAAGTGCAAAAAAAAAATGTCCATAAACAACCCAACAGTTTTTTCAAAAAAGACCCTTTAAAGGCATTGTCTTAAAGGCCTTGATATTTTGTGTAATGATCCCTTTCCCAAACTTAGGGTTGAGACATAAATTGGACCCATTTTATTTAGGTCACCAATTGACAGGGTAAAATGCATAGAAATGCTATGATAAATGAATTGATTTTTCTAATTAAAATAGAAGAAGAAAATTCTTTGTTGCTACACTGCTCTGTTCAGCTCAGATGATGTGTATGGAGCTCTCTCTCTTCTCACATCATGAAAATGTGATCTCAGTTTCTGACTCAGGTAACGTTAATGGGACCTCTATGATTCCCTCACTGTTGGTTGCATGACATCAAAACAAAAATACAAGGATGTGTTTATTAACCATGGCTTCACCAAAAGCTGTGTGTGAGATATGTAATGATAGCCAAAAAATAAACAATTTGGCCAGACATCCTCAAATGAAGCATTCTCTGTATATGTGCAAGTCCAAAGAATTCCTGTGCAAAGAGATTTTGTTTTGACAGCAGAAGAGTTAGCAAGTCATATATTTTGTATGTATGTATTTGAAATGATCATTGTGGGTGTCTGTTCGTTGGTGACTTGTGTGATTACTTGTAAGACTATGCTGTAAGTGATTTTCAATGTTCTGTCCCTGACTTGCAGGCTTGTCCCTAATGAGGATAAAGTGGCAAAATGCATTTATTTAACATTATTTAAAAGTGAAAGAGTTTACATATGTACATATTATGGAAAGTCATATGAAGTATTTTTTTGGATGTTTGGGTCCCAGAGAAGCACGAAATTTCTCCTTTGGGTCTTGGGCTGACAATGCTTAGGAGCCCTGGCTCTACAGATCTGCATCACAAGAACATTTTGTACTAACAAGAAATAATACACCACAACAGGTGTCAAAAATGTTATACATTATATTTCTCATGAAAATGGGTATTTAATTATTCTTCTCCCCAAAAATTGAACAGTCACTTTTTTATTTCATCTTATGTAGTTCAGCACACTTAATTTGCAATTAAATAATGTCTAAGATGCAGAATGTCTCTTTTTTTGCAACAAAAGCGGATATAGTAGGTATAAAAGAGCTTTAATTCTTGATGAGACATCCAACAGAGATATAACACCATCTAATTCAGCTGGCTAAAATCTAAACATTCTCTCATATCCTGCACCTCCATGCAACATCATGTTATTAGCTGGAACACAGGAGCACCCAACAATTTGTTTGTTTGTTTTTTTGTTTTAAGATTTACACTTGGGCTTGGGTTGTATCTGGACACCTAGTAAACTTAATGATCAAGAAGTCAGTGAAAGGGATAGTTAGTATCACAGCTACAAGTAAAATACCAACCCCTCCTCCTGGTGTTGAATCTGTCAGCTGTGAAAAGAACACTCATACTATCAGTTCAGAACAAGTATGAAGCACTTCATAAAGATGAGACTATACAAAATCAATGAGATTTACATAAACACTTGTTTTCATGTTTTACAGCAGAGGATTTCTGAAAGGCTGTGTGGGTCTCCAGAACTAGTGTTGAGTACCCCTTCTGATGCATGATACAAGTAAAGACACAAGCAGTCTATTCATTGTTAATCTATATTTATTCACTAATTAATTTTTTTATTAATTTATTCACCTCATTAACATAACACATTAAGAATACATGTGAAAGTAATGTAATTAGTAGGACAGCCTAATAATTTTATAAACAATATGTAATAAAGTAATCAGTACTTACAGCAGTTGCTTCCTGAGTTTCTTTCTGGAGTATTTCAATGCGGTTATTCTGTTGTTTTACTGTTGCTTCTAGTCTGGCATTCTCAATCTCCAGTCTGTGGACATGTCAATGTCACATTATCTCTTTAGCCAAATAAATATACAGCGGTGTCTGACAACATTCAATTAATAAAAAGTTAATTTTATTAAGAGGCCAATGAAGAACTGGAATACAGAGTTAACATCTGTTGGAGAGTTTATGGCAAAGGTAAACACTAGAAGAGGTATCTTTTAGGGAGACGGCTTGTCTCCATTGTCGTTTGTGATCTGTATGATTCCCCTCACACAGATATTAAGGAATTTGAAAACGAGATATACTTTAAAAACTGTTGTGAACTGGACAAAGAGTGAGATGGATTGTAAACTACATTAGTTCTAAATTGACAACCATGCTGAATCGTCCCTTTGACAGGCAATGACAAGAATGAGACATATTGTGAGTGAGTGCAGTAAATTGGCCCCAGCATGTATAAAAAAGAGGCATGATAATGTAGCTAGGTATGTTCATTGGCGGTTGTGTGAGAAGTATGAACTTGTAAGGGCATCAAAATGGTACTAGCACAAACCAGAGGCTGATGTGGAGAATAATGAATATAAGAACTTGAGGGATTACACAGTCCATTGTGACTCAATGATTGAAGCCCGTAGACCCGATATGATGGTTGTTGACATCATGAAGAGAGAGACAGGGACTATAATCATTGATGTGGCCATTCCAGGGGATGTAAGAGTAAAGATCAAAAGTATAGGCCGCTGAAAGATGAACTAGCCCGAATGTGGAGAATAAAGAAGGTAAATCTCATTCCTGCAGTGGTTGGAGCACTGGGGGTGATAACAACCAGGTTTGAGAAGTTTGTTGAAGACATTGGTCTTAACATACAAGTGGAATATGTTCAGAAAACAGCATTACTAGGGACAGGTAGAACTTTCAGATTGGTGCTTGGATGCTTAGTACCCATGAGAAGGACCCTGTGAAACCTTTGACAACAGGTTGTTGTCCGCTTTCACAGTTTTAACCAGAGTAACAAACTACAAAACTATGAGAAGTAAAACATCAAACATGATAATAATAATAATAATAATAATAATAATAATAATAATGCTTTAGAGAAACTAAACCCTAAACCTAAAGCAAATGTGAAAGAAAAAATACATAAAAATCAAAAAGATTTTATACAGTACATAAAAAGTGAATTAAATGTTAAATCTCCAAATCCTATACCTCTGTACTGCTTCATCCAGCTGTTTAATGGTTTGTTCTGAACGTGTTGTAGCAGCAAGCACCTCCTGGAGTTTCTGACCAGTGCTGATGAGTTCCCGTTCCTTCTCATCCAAAGTGCCCATCAAAGTGTTAATGCGCCTTTCCACCTGAATGTTGTGCTCCTCACTCTCCTGAAGCTGAAGATAATACAAAAATTAGACTCACTTCACAAAACTTGCTCAAGCTGATGTTGCTGTTTACTATATTGGAGTGAAAACTACAATTTGATCAAGCTTTAAACTACAGCCATCACTTCATTAGAAAATGGGACTCTTTAGACACCTTTCCCCTGAGTCGGTCCAGGTCCTTTTGAGTGCGCACTTTCTCTTCCTCCAGGTCGCTGCGGTACCGAGTGTTCACTTCCAGAGATGCTTCACACATGGACAACTTCTTTAGAGAGTCAGCCAGCTCCTGTTGAAGCTGCCTCAGAGAATTCTACCAAAAGGAAAACAGTGCATTCCAACTTTTAGAAAATGACTAAATGTTCTTTGAAGAAAACTAAAAAGTCTAAGACCAATTAATCTTCATAATTTTTCAAATATGCACACCTCTCTATCTGCTTTGTCCTGCTCTAGTTTGTAGTTTTGCTCTCGGAGCTCTGCGTTTTTGGTTGCCAGCTCTTTGCTCCTCTCCTCAACCAGCTGCACTCTCTCTTCACCATTGGCACGCAGCTGGTTAAGCGCTTGAGTGAAACACTCTTGCGCATCTGTAACAGCTTGCTCTTTGGCTGTGCCTCTGTTCTGTGCCTCCTCTAACTGCTGCCTGAGCAAGGCACCCTCACTCTGTGCCTGTGCTAGCCTCTCCTGCATGGCATCATGTCTAGAGGTGGCACGGCAAGCCTGATCACGTTCATTCTGCAGTGTCCTCTCCAGTTCCTCAATCCGTGCACGGGCCTGTTGGCGTTCATGAGCTGCCGACTCCAGCAGTGCACTTTTCTCTGCCACGCTCAGAGTTGCTCTGTGCCACTCATTCTCCAGGCTGTTGGCACGGGACTCAGCTTCACTCAGCTTCTGAGAAAGGGACTGGATGGTGTCTCGCTGTGAGCTGGATTCTGATATCCACTTTTCTTCAGCTCGCTGATGATGTTCATGCTCGCGCTGCATGGTACGTTCTGCTTCTGCACGTGCCGCCTGACAACAAAAACAAGAGAGTTAAAGTATTTTACTACCACAAACTAAACTGCATGAACGTTTATGAAACTGGCCCTAGACAATGACATCAGCAACTGGGAGTACAAATAGTCACCCTATACACCTTATTTAAAAAATACAAACAGCACACATACACACCTGACACCTCTCAGTCTCCTGTAGTGCTCCCTGGAGCCGTGATTTATTGGTCTCAGTCTCGGCCTCCAGCTGTTGGCGCACCTGCCTCTCATGCTCCAGTTTGGTGCTAAGCAGTGCACACTCTGACTTCAGGGTGCTCAATTGCCCATTGTACTGGAAAACCGTTTGGGCTAGAGTCTCATCATTTAGCTTCAGGTCACGCCGGATATCCTCTAATCTCTCCCGCAGTGCGTCTCTTTCATCAACCAGTCTGCTCTCCTCCTGCCTGCTGAGGGAACGAAAGTGCTCCAGCTCAGCCCGCACTGAGCTCAGCTCATCCTGCAAAGTGCAGACCTGCTGCTGCATCTCCTTCTCACGCTCACTGGCTTCATTCAGCTGGGACGCAGCCTGGAAAAGACAGTTAACAGCCTGGGCTCAGTGGCAAACACACTGCAGGCAGGTGTGATTTGTACCCAGATAGTATCAGATTAATGTAGTCTGACCATTACCTCATTGCTCTTGGTAAGGTTCCTGAGGTTCTTCCCAATGTCCTGCTGCTTGCACAGATGACTTTTCAGCAGGTCCTCCTGTAAGGCACGAGCACTTTGCTCATGAGCCAAAAGTCGTTGGGTTTCATTCCTGTCTTCCTCCAACTACAGAGCATACCACATATACTCATTAGACAAAGTGAAAGTAAATTAATTAGATTATAAGTTTTTTAGTAATAATTACCTCCACCCAAAACGTGTAGGTTTTTGGTGGAGGTATTGTAATCACCGGCATTTGTGAGTCCACCTGCTTTTCAGTTTGTCTGTAAACAAAATCCTGGCCACACCCATGCAAGGATTTTCACCAATCTTGGTGGGGACACTACACTACCTGAATCCCTGAGATGCTTTAATTGTGAAATGTCAAGGTCAAAGATCAAGTTCAAAGCAAGGTCACAAACTTTTGGAGATGGGCATTTCTCCATGTTAAAATTCTAATTTCTTATATCTCAAAAAACAAAGTGACATAAACCCACAGATGCGATAATGGACAGACATCAAGCCATACACACACTTTCAAATGACAATCCACTTTTGACCTTCGATCCATCCATTTTCCTCTGCTTATCCAAGGTCAGGTCATGAAAGCAACAGCTCAGTGACCTCTGCCTCATCTTCCTCCATGTCTTCAGACTCTGTCTCCTCAGTGGAGGACATGCTGGTCAGAATGAGGAGACCTTCAAAGTTCTCCTTCCACTGCTCGACTATGTCCCCAGTCCAGGTCAGCAGTTGCCCAGCCAGACCAAGCACAGCCTGTGTTGGGCCATACTTTCCCTACCTGAGCCGCTGAACAGTTTGCCAGAACTTCCTTAAGGGCAGCTGAAAAATCCTTCTCCATGGCCTTCCCGAACACTATTATTACTATACTACTATTTAGTTTCCTTACAGCCTCAAATTTAAATGGATTTGCCAATTTAAAAGTATTTGCCTATATTTAGCACCAGCCCTCCTTCCCTAAATTCTTCCTTAATGCCCAGGCCTGTAGAGTGTATGGCTTGGAGTGGTCCTATGGACAGATACACCAGTCTTTGCTGTGGAGCTTTTTTAGCATGTTCCGAGTTACATCTGGTCTCTTTGTTGCCTCTCTGATAATGCCCTCCTTGCCCAGTCTGTGAGTTTGGTTGGCTGGTGCTCTCTAGGTAGGTTTGTTGTAGTGCCATATTCTTTCCATTTCATGATGATGGATTTATTAGTGGTACAAGAGATTTTTAAGGTTTTGGATATTCTTTCTAGAACCCAACCCTACTTTATACCTCTCCATAACATTGTTCCTGACTTGTTTGGTGAGCTCCTTGGTCTTCATGGTGTCATTTGCCTGGTGGTGCCTCTTGACTAGTAATGTTGCTGATTTTGGGCCTTTCAGAACAGGTGTATAAATACTGAGTTATACTTAGATTGCACACTGGTGAACCTTTATTTGCACCAAACATTATTAAGGGGCTTTAAGGGTTTCATAGCAAAGATGGCAAAAAAAAATTATATATATGTATATATGGCCTCACTAGGCACAGGACTTGAACCCAGGCCCTTCTTGCTGTAAGGCAGAGGTGCCAACCACACATTTTTTGAATTAGCACAAGCAGTGAAGTCAGTATGACACCCTAATTTTATGATTTGTATCAAATCTGTCTTAGTCATAGATTACCTGCTTAATATTGTTCATCAAGGCCCTAATCTCTAGTTCCAGAGTCCTCATTTTGAGTTCCACTTTCTCCCGTTCCTCTGCCTCATCTCTGTGCTGCTCCTCTTTCTTAAGCAACTGCTCTCGGGTTTTATCATACAGCATCGAAGCACTGTGGTGTTTCTCTTGTTCTTGCTTCAGAAGAAACCTACAGTGAAAAGGGGAAACTTCAGTTTAAAGACTCTCTGGTAATGTTTATTGACCATAAAAACATGCTGACACTGTCGCTATTTTTGAATATTGTATGAAAAATTTCAAAAGTGCAAAAACAAAATTCAGTGCAACACACCTGAGGTTGTTGAGGTCGGTCTCCAGCTCTAGTCGGAGGTGCTCTAAGCTGGACTTGTTCTCTCTACTTTCATCCAGCAGCAGTTTGAGCTCATTCCTTTCCTGCTCTAGCTGAGAAACCTTATCACCCAGTCTTCTGTGTCTGTTGCGTTCCTTCTGAATGGTGTGCTCATACTCATGGAACATGTTCTGCAACTTCACCATGCTCACTGAATCTACAGAGACAGGTAGGAAAGTATATTACAGATCAACTAGCACTAATACTTGCCATTCTCTAGGAAGTGCATATTGCTTTACTGTATCCTTATGAACCAAGTAAAATTAAATAAAGCCTGCAAAAATAAATCAGAAAATATTTTAATGCTCAAGTCAGCATCTTCAATATAGTATCTAGACCTGATATGTACGAAAATGCATAAGTGTGTCTCAGTGTCACATTTGCCTTCACCTCTGCACCCACACAACTTACTTCGGTGGCAGTGTGCTTCAAACTTGTGAGAATGACTACAATCCCCAGCATGTTACAGCAGCCACTGTGCATACATGATGGGTGCACAGCTGCAGCTTGTCGAAGCTAAACTAGCACTAATAAGGTCTAAGTAACAGACTATAAAAGAGTTGGTGTCAGTTCGCCTCCTCATGAGGCATTAATGTTGTAACATTTTTCTGTTTATATCAATCAGTTTCTTAATGTCTTTGTTTCCGGCAGTCAGTTTGTTAATGTCTTTGTTCCCATCAGTCAGTCAGTCAGTTTGTTAATGTCTTTGCTCCCGTCAGTCAGTCAGACAAACAGACTGAATCAGTCAGTCAGATTGTTAACGTCTTTGTTCCTGTCAGTCAGTCAGTCAGTTCGTTTATGTCTTTGCTTCTGTCAGTCAGACAGTTTGTTGCATTTTTTTTTCCTGTCAGTCAGGCAGTCTGCATGTTATATTTAGTTTCTTCATGTCAGTGTGTTGGTTTATTATTATCGGTTTGTCTCCATATTAGTTTATCTCCTTTGTTTAGTTTACCCTATTTTTTTTGTTTTGTTTAATTTTTGTTATGATTGGGTGTAAGCATGTACATGCCCCCACCATGACATGCACTGCTACCACCCGCCTCTTTTCGAACTGTTGTGCATGCGTATTTGGGGGCAGTATAGCACACACAGAGGGAAATCGCTATCCGCCCCTTGTACCAATGAGCTCATAGATGCCCATGATTGTCCGGTGATAGTTGTGAGTGACAGGAAAGTGAGTGTATGCCATCCCTCCCTCCCATGAGAGCTTGGCCAATTATCTCCCATGGATTCCTGGTCACGGATGGCTATGGCATCAACCTGGTTTCAAAATTGTGATCCCTGGGTTGATAGTCATGCACCTTGTCGATGCGCCACTCGGGAGCCAACCCATGTTGTCTTTTTCTTTATGTTTAATAAATCTTGGCCATTTTGCATTTTCATGCAGCCTTCTTCCCCAAACCCACAGCCTCTGACACTCACCTAAAGAGCTGGTGTCTAGCTGCTTGATGAGCAGAGACGCATTCAAGTAGCCTGATGTAGCAGAATCCAGCTCTTCGGTGGCTGTGTCGGATGACTGTGTGAGGTCTTCAAAGTCATCTGCCATTTCTATCTCTCCATCATTCTACACAAATAAAGATTTTACATTTCATATTACTGACTGAACACGGATTAAAAATGCAATGATGATCGTATGTTAAAAGGATTATAAATTAAACATTTCAATTCTGAGTTTTAATAAACCACCCTACCTTTTTCTCAGACCTCTGAGGCCGTGAGGAAGGAGACCTACGCAGAAAAAAACATTTTTAGCCACAAATGTGCTAATTTCATATAAAAATAATAATCTGGGTGCACAATCTAAAAATGGTACAATGCAGTATACTTTACCATGCATGTATGTGGCATCAAGAATGGACAGATTTTAGTAATATCTGATACTTGATTGAACATTAACAAGCCAGAAAGTCCAAATCATATGGAAAGAATGCCATACTGCATATGTACCTTCCATCGTCCTCTGACACTTCACTTAAAGTACTATCATTAAACTGAGACAGGGGGCCTCCATTTCGGTGGTTCACAGGGCAGGGATCTCTAGACTGTTTTGGGGCAGATGCATGCAGCAGGTCCCCCTTGCTACTCATAGCTCTCTTCTCATCATCATCAAGTAGTATTGTCCTCCTGTTAGTGTTGGGGATTACAAATCTCATCATTCCTCATAAGGGCGAAAAGTTTCTGACCACCACTGCCAGCCTTCATTCAAAGATGAAGTGGGTGTAATGGAACCATGAGTGGGTGTTTCAGACTTTGTAATGGCAAAGTCACAGGCCATGAAACATAATTATTATTTTTAAATTCAATTATTAATTTAATTATTATTTAATTATGTTTATTTTTTCCAATTAACAGCATTTAACAGTTATTTATTTAGTGAAACATTTAAGCTTTTTTGTCCATTGCTAAAGGCACATTAGGCATTCTAAACAAATGGCAATTAATTAAACGGGACCTGTCATTGAAATAAAATACAATAGTTTCTACTACCATGAGTATGCGGATTGTATACATGTAACCTATATCTTTGTATTAAACTCAGGCAGGTCTACTAATTTTAAAAACTGCCAAATATCCTTTCATCAAGAAAACTGAATAGATGGAAGTCTAACACATGTGCAATATAATGTTTTCAAAGGTCACTGCCAGCTTATAGAATCTTACCTCCTTGGGCTTGCTGTTGGCCATTTTGGGGAAACACAATCTCTTTTCTTTAGAGCGTCATCCTTCAGCTGAGATCCACTACCACACCTCCAGTCCTGTTTAGGGTTGGGCTTGTCAGGGTTGGTGTCCACTTTCTTGCTTTTTACTTGGTCAACACCAGTTTGTTTACCAGAGCCACCAGTGTTCCATAAGGATTTAGACTCTCCTCTCATGACACCAGCCTTTGCCACACTGCCCTAAAAACAAAACATTATACTGTTTTTTTAGTTTAAACTGCACAAATAAGTAACATTTAAATCAAACAAATTCTGAAACAAGCAGAAAAACACAAACACTGAATAAAACATTTGACAAGACAGACATGTACTTGACAAGAAGTGTAAATGCGTGCACACACACACACACACATACACACACACTGTGTGTGCACTACTCAGAAAAGATGAGAGGTGAACTTCAGATAGCTGAAGGAAATGATGAGCGACACAAAAACCGAAGTGTGAAGAGAGCACCTAAAGAAGGTATAAGGTGTGCAATTTGATAATGGGACACCTGGGCAAAAATCAAGCTGTTAATTTTTAATGGCTAAGCAGCCTGAGCCAGATGGGAAATAAGGCATGAGCAGTTCAGACCCTGGCAGTCGAATAAACAGGCAGGAAGGAACTAAGGCTGAACAGGTCAATATTTATTGGGCACCACTTGGATCATAGTTTACAAAAGGCCAAACCATACTAAATTATATTTTTGCTGATTCACTGCAGTTTTATTAAGGTTATAATTACCAGTAATCAATAACCATGTATGTATTCTGTAAAGGAATGAAAAAGTTTTACTGCAACAGCAACCTGGAGAAATGTAAACAATATATTATTTGGAAAAAGAAATGGGACTTATTGAAAATCTGTCCTGCTCATTGTTACAGTATTAGTGAAAGAAAGAAAATAAAGAAAGAAGGATGAAAAATGACAGTGGAGATAACTGCTAAATAGTTGTGAAGCCCTCTTCTCTATTTCCCTACCTCAATTATGGACCTCTGTAGGCCCTCCTCAACCAATTCATCTGAGTTGCAAGGGACTGCATCTGGCACAGAGGGAAAGGCCTTTGTCTCCTCAACCAAATGAAGTGGGGTCATCCCAGGTTGTTGAGAAATTTCTTGGTTCTTAGCAGAAATTTTGAGACCAAGAGCAAGCATTTCTGGATCATCCAAGTGAGTCAATGTCAATTTCTCTTTATTTCCACTTATATTAGAGAAAAAGTTTGTACTGCAGCCAGGCACTTGGTAAGAACTGTTTTCTGGTTCTGGTGCAGTTTCATTCGGAGTCTCTAAAGAATGCTGTAAGACATCTTTGGTTTTGGCAAAATTATTATTGGGAAGATCCTCAGAGTAGGATTCCTCTTGTCCAAACTCCCTCTGTTCAGGAATAGGCAGCAGCCGAACAGTCCTCATCTGTGTAGAGGGTCGCACCATCAACTCTTCTTCGTCTTCACTGGAGTCCTCTTCAGATGCACCCTCAAGAATATCTGTGTCTTTCTTTATATCTTTATATGCTTCTTCTTTCTCTTCCTTTGCCTCTTTGTCTTGGGTAGTCTTACTTTGCTCCTTCTGTTCTATCTCTCCAAACCTTTCTTTAAGTTCGGCAGCTACATTTTTGTACTGAGATTTTGTCTCTTTTTTCTCAATTTCCACCCAGATTTTCTCATAGCGTTGCTCCCAAGTTGTCTCATGGGAAGAGGTATTTTTTAAATCTTTGTGCTTTTCTTTATCTTCTTCTTTCCCCTCTAACTCAGTGGCCTGGGATTTAGAGGGGCCTAGCTGATATGGGCTACTCTGTTCTATTTCAAGTGCTTCTAATCTCTCTCTCTCCTTTGATTGCATAAGTGGGTAAAAAAAAAAAAAAGAATTAACATTGTTCTAATAAAAAGAATAAACAATGGAAAGAACTCTGCATTAACAAAAATTAATTTTGCAGGATACAAAATACTTTTGAACTGAGAAGCCTATTAAATATAGTATTCAACAACAGTGTTCCAGCTAGTTTGTTTTAGCGTGGCGCAGTGCCATGCCTTTCACATTTTACATGCCTTTATTCATGCGCCATGCCTTTATTAATGTAGCTATGTTATTTACATGCTATTTTTCTGCAAGTGCCTTTTCAAGTTTTCCCTCCCTGCATGACCCTGGCAACTAGATAAAGTTTAATCAGCGGGAATGATTTTTTTCTTAACCGAACGTCCATGGGCAGCACGCATTAGCTCGCATCTAGATGGTTTTCCCTGCCTACATGACCCCCGCTTGTCCCCGGCAACTAGATCATCCCCCTCGGAACTTTTCCTCAACGGGAACTTTTTTTTTCTTAACTGAATGTCCATGCACAGCACACATCAGCTCGACTTGTCTTCTGTGAAGATTCTTCAGCAAATCGAATAATGACAGTAATGTGTAAGTTTCTATGAAAGGATTTAACTTTAATTACAGAATCTCAGAATAATCTAATGTGACTATACAGTATTATAGTTTATATTTAATTCATGATCACATTTAACTGAGAATCATGATGTAAAGGAGATGTGCATAGTACAGATAAATTGATCAGTGTAATTTATAAGCAATGCAATGCTGAATAATACTTCACTTAAACTGAATATTCCATGAATAAAATAACACATATTTCAAATTAAAGATTTATAAATAAAAACTGTCATATAATTATATCAATGTGTACAATTATATTAGTGTTTAATTAATGCACTGTATTACTTTAATGTTTCTAAAAATATTACTATCTGCTGCCCTAAAACACCATGCCTTCTTCACAGAATCCTAGCTGGAACACTGCACAACTACTACTCAAATGGTTATCAACATTATCAAGTACAGGAAGACACCTAAATAATAATAATAATAATTAAGCAAGATAAGGACAGATGCATGGAATAAAGTGTGTGTGTGTGTGTGTGTGTGTGTGTGTGTGTGTGTGTGTGTGTGTGTGTGTGTGTGTGCGCGTAGACACTAAATTCTGCTCACCTTTTCTGGAGGTTCATTAGCCTCTGTGCTACAATCACTCTCTCCTTCTTCCTCTGGTGGTGACACTAGAGCATCACAGAAAATAATATTCGACAACATGGATTTCTGATGGTACTTCTGTTAATTAGGTTATATGAAGCTGGCATCAGGATAGGTTCAATAGGTCTACATACCTGTTTCACTCTCAACAATGTGTGGCAGTGGAGTTGTCATCTTTGTAGGACTAGAGGTGATATCTGTGTCCCAGTCTGACTCTGCAAAATTATTTGAAAAATAATAACTTTAGGGGAACTAAACATTAACATCTTTTTAGTCCTCTGCCCCATGAACTGCTGCCTTTTAAAAACCAGCTTGCACTTCCACAGGTTTGAAAACTCTATGTAGTGTATATTTCTGTTGAAATGTAACAGGGGTGACATTTGAAAGCCACCATTATGTCGTAATTTGTGATTGCACTCATGTTTTATCAAAATGGCAGAAAATCTTTCTGTAATGTCAAGTGGTTCCAATTTTGGGACCAGCAATTCTGTGGTGCTGTACTGAGCCAGCTTTTTGGCAACAGCACCAGTCTTTTACCAGTCAAAATGCATGAAACCAGTTCTAGATTAAGCACCAGCACTGCTTAAGTGAGCAAGGGCTATCTGTACATTAAAATATCAAAGGCATCTCTCACCTTCATCACTCACTGATTTTTTAATGAGCTCCTTCTGAATAAATTTTTGTGGTCGAGGCTGTGTGTTGGAAGGATGTTTGAATGAGCGTGGACTTGGCAGTGGACGAAAAAGGGAAGAGTCTTTTCCTTCTTCCTTTTTCATGATGGCAGTTCCCTGCGTTTTTGCAACAGATGTAAGCAGTTCCTGCTCTTGGCCGACTGGCAGGGTCTCACTTGCGAACTCTTCCTCTGGTTTATAGGGCAGGTTTTTACTAGTTTTACTTGTGGTACTTGCTGAATCCCAGTCTGAGGGATCTGCGTTGAGAATAAGATCATTAGTCTGGGATTGAACATTAAGGTATGAATGTTGCAGCATTTATTGTTTAAAAAAAAAATTAACACTACAAAGCTCAGAGCAGAAGCAAATACAGAGCATCTGACCAGCTTGGATTTTGAGACTTTCTTTTAGATACACAAAAATACACCAAAAGATGATCCTTAAAGAGACCTAATTGAGAATATAATGTCATGTCCAACCAAGTTCAAAATTACCTTCAAGATCATCAACATCTCCTAAACCAAGTTCCTCCATTACATCTGTAAGCAAACATATAGTAGTGAGATTGTTCTGATTGGTATGTCTAAATAATTAAAACCAAGCCAAAATAATAACACATCACTATTACTACCTGTCTTTTTTCTAGCATCTTTGGATTCCAGCAGCTTATCCAGCACTGCTATTGGCTCCCTATGAGGTAGTTTGTGCTGAGAAAACAATGAAAGGAATTTTCATAAATTTAAACCAAGTCAAATAAAAATAAATATACACAAAGCGTAATGAAACGTTTACCTGCTTTTCTGATTTTTCTTCATCACTGTTCTCTTCTTCCTGAGTAGTCCTTAACACTGCATAAGAAAAGAAATTGAAAATCTTGACACATTAAGATTGAAAAAAACAACCTAACAAAAAAAGCACAAATTATGAAAGAACAAACAAGACACAATAATCACGAATAAGCATGCCTCTAGAGCAGCTACAGTGCAGGCATGCACATGCAAAATGGCAATTTCCTTAATGCATGAGAGCTTCTGGTGTGCAGGAAAAAGTGCTTAATGTAGACATTTTATATACAATAATATCTACAAAACACCTTATAGCACCATAGTATATGTTAGTGCAGATGCATGAGACACAGGTCCTGAAACTGAACTACAAAACTATAAGCACTCTATATCAGTACTAATCCTGCTGCATTCACTGTACATCAGTTTCCATGGAGTGTACATTTATTGTGACGGCATGAGAGTATCACAAGTATTGTGACAAAACATCGGTAGTGGTAAAGTTCAAAATTCTGTATTTCTATTTCAGTCAATCAATTCTACTTAAGAAACTGAATTGGTAAAATTCCTACTGGAGTAAGAATTAAATTGATTGCCTAAAACCTGTAACACCTATGTTCATTTTGGGTTGAAAATTTTTTTTTTTTAAATGAGACAGAAACATGGGCATAACATTTGTCAAAATGTCAAGAACAAACATCTTAATGATTGCTCATATAGGATTGGCAGATGTTTTTGGCCACAGTCAAACATTTACCTCCTTTTTATCGTTTTATGGAACTTTCAAAGATTGGACATAGGCGGGTCTGGTTTTAAGCCCTTCGTATATATCTATATGCAATATTGGGTGGTGTACTGTAATATAGCCACTAAAAATAAGACTAGGCTTAGTTCTAGACTGACAAGCAACTGGCAACAAAAACATTCAATCAATCAAGAAAGAAACACAATGACTGTATACACACATAGATACATATATATATGGTATGTGGGAAAAATAAAGGACTACAGAGTTTTATCCCGACAAGTCTGTTTCGTGGTTGTCCACTCATCAGGGGATTTATTAAGAACATTCATTTACCATAGTTTATATACAGTCAGTGTCATTTACATGGTGTGCTTTAATTTATGCGGTGTGAAATCTGACGGCTCTAATTTAATTTGGTTCAGGTGTTGCCTAGGAGAGCTTTGTTTCTGTGGCGGCAGGAAGACACAAGTTCGTTACGTTAATTGAGTGTGGATAATTCAGGACGGCATATGATTAGGAACTTCTCTTTGAGGCAGAGGTTGCATCTTTTGCTTGAGCTGTTATAAGGTGAGTGCGATGACAGGATGCACCAGGAAATAAAGTGTTCAATGTTGTTGTCTTTGAGGTTCCAGATGTGTTTGCTGAGTTCTGTGCTGTTTTTGTGCT
>JBCNYH010000007.1:10569327-10588619 GCA_039654325.1 Tandanus tandanus | reverse complement strand
ATATATATATAAACTTGAATCCGGCATATCACATAATTACAAAACCAGACAACAAAAGTGTTTCTAAATTTAAAATTCACCAGTCACAAAAATGAAAAAATATCTATATTTTTTATTACATTTTCAGATGTTATTGTGCAAATATGGCAAGCTGCACCACAAAAACAAAAATATCAGAAGAAAGCACATGTCGAATAGGGCTTCAAGGTACTATAATTATAACTGAGAAAATAATCTGGAAAATATATGCATATTTTTCATGGGACATGTTAAAAGAGGGTTGATGGGCCTTTGTTTAAAAAAAAAAATCTATAAAAGTTTTTGATACATGAAGCTAAAATTTGACAAGAATCATTTTACATGTCTGAATATTAAACTACAGCATTTTCAGGCAAATCAAAGGTGATTGGGCTGAAAATGTTCTTAGAATGTGATGACCTGTGATGGAATGACCATTATTTTATTTTTCTTGGAGTACAAACATATGTCATGATCCTAATTTGCACATAAACAATGTAATATTATTTCATACGCTTTATTGTGACTGTCACTGTCTTAAACTTCAGTTCCAGAACAATGCTACAAGGCACCAATTTATCTGTGTGTCTTTTAAACTAGTAGTCCAACGGCTCAAATGTATTTAACTCAACCTCAATACCCGGTGAAGCAGTTATTATAGATTCATTTGAAATATTGATATCCATCACTTAGACACTTGGACTTTATCGTAGTGCACCTTCAATATACAGAATAAATCAGCTTTACACACTCCAAGCCCCAAACATCCCCATGTTTAAAATGGACACTGAGAACAGACATGCAAAAACATAACCATGTTGGATCAGTAACAGATATGAGAAAGTAATATAACGTGACATGAAATGGTAAAAGCAGGGGGTTATGGCCTATATCACGTCCTGGAAACAGGACATCGTGCAGCAATTTAATTGGCATACCCACTGCCTTCTGGCCTCCAGGACGAGCAACACTCCTGAATACACTACTGTGCTTCGATCCTCTTATGAAAGATGGAATATAATGCAGAGCTAAAAAAGGAATCGATTACAGAGGATTTATTGTAAAATTGCAGAGGGTGTTGAACTATCCTTTACAAAGCGTAGAATTTGAATTTATATTGATATGTTCCTACACAAATAGCTACCAGATATATCTTTATAAATCTTAGAATGGTAAAGTACTGAAGTGCCTGGATGGCACCAGATGATAGTAAGCAGCAGCTGTGAACCACAATCTTTCTTTTTTGTTTTTTAGATTTTAATGTGTCTTACGGCATGAAATGGCTGCAGAGATGGCTTATTAAGCAAAGCTTGTCCTGTTTAAAACTGTTTTACAGCTCTAAGCTCAAAAGGACAAAAAGTGCTATAGCTCATACATACCGTCATTGCACTCCTCACGAATACTGGACATAGGTTTATGTGCCTTGGTTGGGGAGTTCAGCTCCTTTTTGCTTGGAGCATCTGAGCCAGACTGAGAAAGATGAGAGTCACTGAGCTTAAAAAAGGAACACTAATCCGCAGTGATCATGTCTGGCTGTTACACTGTAGTCTGAATGGGTTTTTGTATACGGGACTGTACACTCTAAGACGCTAAACTGATGAGTGCCATAATACTAACCTCAGAGTCCCAAGGTGACTCCTCTTCCTCATCTTCCTTTTCAATTCCTAACTCAGACAAAAAATCTGAAATGCAGTGTTCACACACCTTCATGAAATACATTAGAAATATATTTTGCAAGCTTTATAGTTCTACAAGATATTCAACCTTACCCCTCTTCTTAGGAGTTTCTGTGTTTTGTAGATGCTCAACCTCTGCACTGTTATTTTGCACTTCATCACACTCTTCATCTAAATCTTCTTCCTCACATTCACCTTCTGAAGATGACTCTTCCATTCTTTCCTAAGAAAGATATTTGGTCAACGCAGTGGGCAACATTACAGCTTAACAGATAAATTATATGGTATTAAGTATGTTTTAAATTAGAGTAGATCTGGATGTAGAATTGGCAGAACAAAAACATGAAAGAATGAATAATTCACTACCCTAATACACCATACACCAATCTAAAAACTATGTGAGCCTTTCCTGTACCTGCAAAGTTCCTTGTTCTGGAACAGTATGGTGTACATGCTCTTGTAGCTTTAAATTTCCATGCTTTTCATCCTCATCATCCTTATCAGAAGGAGAAGTCATGATAATATCATCAATGAGTGTCCGTGGGATTTCTTCATGACATACGAGTTCTTCATCCTTATCAACACTTTCTGCAGGTAACCTGATATGACTTTCTGTACCTTCTAATTCATCACTGCCAACGATCATGGACACTGGCAAATTCTCATCAACATCATGATGTATTACTGTCCAGTCCTCAGATCTAATTAATTCCCTCTCATAAAAATTAAGATTGAGTGGTTTAATATCCGAAGTATCACCTTCCACTGAACCATCTTCAGGTTCTTCTTTAGATCTGGGAAGGTTCAAGATTATTTTTGATGGCTTTGTTGTATCCTTTGCATTTTCTTGATTGCCATCCTGAGGTTGTTTAGATACCATGCCACCAGGTTTTCTTTGTTTGGGTTTGATATCTGGGTTAACTACCAAGGTATTTTCTGCTAATTTTGTAACACCAACATTGTCTTCATCCTCATCCCAGTTGTCCTTATCACTATCACCTTCATAATTCTTTTCAGTTCTTGGTGTAGTGGCTGAAATTTGTAGAGAAGTTCTAACTGATCCTTTGCCATTGGTACCTGTGTTCCTGTAATCATTTTCCTCTTCTTCCAAGAATGATGACTCCACTCTGTTTCCTGATGAACGAGAGCCATCTTCGATATCGAGTCGGTCTGGATCAGCCATCTCCATGCCATCATCTGTGATCTCGGAAAGCGTTATTTTTTGCCGCTCCACATCCTCCAACTCTGCTCTCTCTAGAATATCATTGTTTTCTGAGACTGTTGCCTCCATCAAAGTAAAGTTCTCTTTAGAGTTTGATGGCATAGGGTGCACATTAGATTCTATGTTTACGTCAAGCTCCATCTGATCATCACAGTTCTGCTCAAATCCCTCTAGAGCTGTGATCTTTAGCACCTCTGGAACTTTTCGGCCATTATAACTTTCTTGAGTTTTTGCAACACTGGTCTCCTCCTCTTCTTCCTCTTCACCATCACTTTCTTCATTGTCATCATCATCATCATCATGGTCATCGTCTTCATCATCTTCACCTTCATCTTCCTCATCTTCGCCACCCTCACCTTCCTCTGATTCTACTTCTGAACTTTCACTGGCTTCTAAACCCGATTTGCTGCTACAGTGCGTCTCTGAGACTTCGGCCTCATCACCTACCCCAAAAGGATGGGATGGAATGCATAGACAAAAGGACAGAAAAGCAGAATTTAGAACAAGACCCCCCGAGAGACTGACTGGTGAGATTACCTTTTTGGAACTGATGAGGGGGGTGGAGGTCATATGGGGAAGGTTGGAAAATGACATAGGTTTTGGGGTTACAGGAAGCTGGGTAGAAGTACTGCTACCAGGGAAAGCCATGGGTTCTACTGCATTGCCCTCACTGATAGGCTCGGACTCAGTGCCACTCCAGGATTTATCTGGATCCTGATCCAGAGTGACTACAGGGCAGGGATTTAAGGTTAAAGCACAACCACAGGCCAAAGGAAGACACATTAAACATCTGTCATGGTACTTACATCTTTTCCCCTCGATTTTGGAAGCACTCATGAGTTTCTTCAAGTTCAACTTTTGAGGTTTCTACAACAACAGAACAGGTATTACCATATTGCAATGAGAATCTAATAACTTTGAACTCATATAATTGGCTAAGAGTGTCATTACCTTGAGAATAAATATTAATTAATTAATTCACTGAACTGCTTAACCCTTTTAGGATCACAGGGAGGCTGGAGCCTATCTCAGGCAACTCTGAGCGAAGGTAGGGTAAACTGCTCACCAGTCCATCGCAGTGCAACACACACACACTCACACCAAACTCACTCCTAGGGGCAATTTGAAACCGCCAATCAGCCTAAGATGCATGTATTTGGACTGTAGGAGGAAACTGGAGTACCCAGAGGAAACCCGCACCAGCACGGGGAGAGTATGCAAACTCCACAAGGAAATGCCCTCGCCGGATCTGGGGTGCGAACCTAGGACCTTCTTGTTGTGAGGCGGACGATCTAAGCACGCGGGAAAACTCCCTTCATAAATCTCTTCATTCCTGCATTATTCATGACACTGACATAGCACAGACTTACATGATTTGTTCCCATTTATGTCACATGCATTTATGTTATTCAAAAGCTAATAAAACTTTTTACATGATCCGGGAAAAAAAGCTGTTACTTGCAGATTATACTTGTTATACTACAGTACCTATAAGACCGATGTTCACATTACAAAGATCTGTATAGCAAAAATGAAAACTCTAGTATATGAATCTCTGCACGGCACTAATAATTTACCTTTGGGCCCAGATCAAGCTCTTCATCATCATCATCATCATCGTCATCATCATCATCATCATCTGTAGAGGGCCAGGAATCAGCAGGACCACTTTTTGAGGCTCTAAAATTTGAGTTTATTAGGAAGATGATCTCATACTCAGACACAGGCTTCACCAATGGCAGAATTTGAGTTGTTCTGTTCATTTTCTTACCTACTGATAGAGTCGTCATGTGAATTGTCCTCTGTATCTGGAAACCACAATTTATTTATTATTACAAATCTTTTACTGAGATTGTAGATTCATTTAAACGATGCTACAGTTACATATATTTATGATTTATTACATTTCTTCTGGGCAATACAGATATAATTGGCAAAAAAGTCCGAACAGAAGATCTCAGTTGTATTGATATGAAACTAAATCAATCATTTGACAATTATTACATTCATTTAGTTTACTAACACCATCTTCAACAAGAAAAATTCAGTGAAGTCAAAAGTCTGAGATCAGCAAAGAAAATGCTTCTATTTCACATTTTTGGTTGATTATAAAATAATTTCATTATATTATCAGCAATAATTTTAATTTCTTACCATTGGGCCTTTTGTTTAATGACCATGTGAACCTGAGCTGGTATGAATTCCATAAGATGGCAAATCCATCAGAGTTTTTTCTGAACACATGCTTCAGTGAAAGGGATACGACTCAAGACAAATCTGACCTTCTGTACAAGTAATTGTGTTAAGTAGTTAACATATTAACCTAAATTACAATATTACTGTTAATTGTTAATCTATAAACATAAATGTATAAATTAAAAATAATAAAACTTTGTTTATTTCCAGTTTAAAAGGAAAAGTTCCAAGACTTTCAGGTGGTTTCAGGCTTTGGACCCCATTGTATGTTTTCATTAACCAGCTGGTTGATGGTTAACAATGTTGTGTGCTCTGTAGCATATATGTAGTTTTGTTAATACTTGTTATACCTTTCCCATGTTTTGTACATCCTCCTGCTGCTATCAATTAACATGCAAATGAAGGCAGAATGATTGGAAGGAAAATAAAAGGACTTTAGATGGAAAATGCACAGTACAATCGTATAGACATATTTTAGCACAGACAAGTTTAGAAATGGTTTTATATCGTAACGTGGTTCTCAATGTTCCATTTAGCATGGACAATAATGAAACCTGAAGAAGTGAATTCATAATGTTTAATATATTTTTTAAAAATAAATCTTAGGAAAGCAATGCATATTCATGACTAAGAGACTTCATAGGTGATGTTCAGTACTCACCATCCTTGCCCAGAGTTGGACCTCCAAGTGCAAAGCCAGCCTCTGGACTCCCCAATAAGGAAGTCTGCTTGTTTTTACTGAAGGCAGGATTGGAGGGGGACTGTAAGGGTTTCCTCTTTGTCCCATGCTCAATGATTAGATGTGAACAACTGAAAATTATTTGCAATAGGAATTAGGTTTGAACTGATTCTGCAAAAAAAAAAAAGAAATAAGAAAGCTAGAACATTACAAAAAATTTAATCACACAGATAAACAAACATTGTGCTTACGCATGATGCCCATTCATTACTGCATAGTCGTCAGATGACCATCCTTTATTATCCTTCACGGTGGTGTCAGCATTGTACTGCAGGAGCAGTCGCACCAAGCTGATGTGGCCAGTGCAAGCAGCAATCAGTAAAGGGGTTCTTGTTGACAGAAAGATGCATAAAAGATCTAAATAAGTTTCTGGCTGTTTAGTGTAATTACTGAGTTAAATTATAATATTTAAATTAAAGAACTGCAGCGTTACCGTTTCTCCTGGTTCTGAAGATTAACATCTGCCCCCTCCTTAAGCAAAAATACAGCCATCTCTGCATGATTTTCTTCCACTGACAATATCAAGGGAGTATTGCCTTCCTAAAAATACATTAAACATAACATTTAACCACAAAATAAATAAATTTTGTTCACTTCAATTTGAATATAATACATCTATATCATTGTATATTTTTATCTACTGCCTAAATGCACTTTAAATATTCAAACAAAACTTAAACACCTATAATGCTGAAAAAATAAATCAATAAGTAAATCTTAGGAATCACTGAAATTGTGGTCTTATCAGAAAGAAAGTTTAAGTTCTGTGCTCTTTGAGATGTTGGTTTGTGAGGGTACAATTTCTTGATGCCACTAGGATCCACTAACAGTAATGTATCCGTCTCCATGTACCTGATATCTGCTGAATGAGAATAAAGCTAAATAAAATGCTAAATTAAAAAGTCCTGGTGGGAACTCTATTGTGGCTTCACCTTGTTCTGGGCATTTATGTTTGCCTCGTGTTCGAGCAGCTTCAGCGCCACTGGCAGTGAGGGAATGCGGGCAGCTAAGTGTAATGCTGTGTTCCCATTGGCATCCACCAAGTTGGGATCTGCCTCATGCTCCAGGAGGATAGACACACAGCGATCCTGCTGGCACTGCACCGCCTACCGAGACCCACAGAGAACCCACAGAAATCCCACCAAACACAATGAATCTTTTAGCTTTGGGTTACAACGAGGCAAAACAGTTATTTATTCAGAATGCCACTGTATGCTAGAATTTAGCAAAAAGAAATTATTCATGAGATCGTCAGGTCATACCTTCATTAAGGCGGAACGGTTTTGATTGTCACATAGGTTGAGTTTAACTTTGTTTTCCACCAAATACTGAACCACTTCTGTGTGTCCATGAACGCAGGCTATATGTAGGGCAGTTCTGCAAGGCCAAAAATAATGTGACAAACAGATTTTCCATATACAACTCAATAACAACATGTTATAAAGGTAGCACTGTAACTAGAATTATAACTTAACAATACATATACAGTACATTACAAAACTATGCATCTCCTAATGCTAACCAAGAATTCCTGCAACTTCATATACAGACATTCACATGAGATTCTATAGCAGACTATTCCGCCACAAGACCAGCAAGGTGTACTCATTGGTGAACCATATCACACCCATCTGAGCCCCAAAGTTCAGTTTGTTAGAATAGTGTGATCACTGCGTACCACACTCAAGCATGGATTCTGTATGCTATAACATGCACTTTTCAATTCATTGGAGAATATAAGGGTTAATAACAGTCTGGTGTCCAATCACTCATGTGTGCAATAAAAACTGTGCCTACCAAGAGCACCGCATAATTGTGTTTTCTTACTGTACAGTGAAGGAAAATAATCATGCTACACTATGCAAAGTACATACAGGTGTCCACACACTTTTGCCTGCATAGTGTATTCATCATGCATGGAAGGTGTCAGAAGGTCATCAAGACATTTTTCAGTTTCTCTGGAACCCTGAATTTACAATGAGGCCAGGATGTCCATGATCGCCACGATTTGAAAGAATTGTTATGAGCGTGGGGGGGCCTATAAAGCCTATTTACTCCTTCTACAATGTAAGTGGAAATAAGGACTTGTATTATGGACAGACATTAAATGTTAATATAAATGGTTAACAGCATGATCCATTTTTCATAAATAGATTAAAACATTGGAATCTGGCAACTTGTTGTGGTAAGAAATAAATACTGTAGTTCAGAACATGCGATTATTGGAAATAATCGACTTTAGAGTTACTATTTTCAGACCACAGTCCATTCAGTCCATTCCTGGGTTCCCACTTTGTCTGTATTTGAGTAAATTATGGTAGATGCTGAACCTGAAACGAAGAAATTATTAACAGTATCATTATTACGAGATTAGTGACGACTAATATGTCGACTCACCTGTTCTCTTTATCAAGCTGGTTTAAATCATTCTTTTTGGCCAGCTGTCTGAGTTTAGCCACATCCCCAGTAAAGGCAGCTTTGTGCACTTTGCTCAAGTCTTTCTCTTTCAGGTCATACCCAACAGAACGAACACTGGCTGTTTCAGAGCCACTTGGAGAGCCTTTTCTTCTTTTGGTGAAATGGAATATTTTCTTCATCTTATACAGCAGCGCAGTCCACAGCAACAATACTGCATTCTTATTCTTCCAAGTTTACCTCAGGCTCAAGTGCTGGCACTGGCTCATCACGTCTTCCCTTCATCTTACTAAAAATAAAATGCGTAATAGGATTCACTTTAAGCCTTTTAAAGCCCAAGGACACAATATGAATCAGTGATGTGCATGCAAGCAAGGATGATTTCAGGATGTCTGTAGAGTCAATCCAAGTGTACTTGTTTTATATGTGTGCTATATATGAGACGTGACGTTAACTGCCAGAAAAAAAAAATCACCTGGTCTAATGTACGATTTAAGATAAATTAGCATTAGAATATTAGCGCCTAGTCATTCAGCCAAGTAACGTTACATGACTGATACAGCAAGCCAAATAACTAGTCAGCAGCATACATCAACATTATCATTTCAACACAAACAAATCGTTTGTCGCCCAGGACATTTAGCTAACTGGTCATTTTGTTCCAAGTTTCATTGTTAGATTATGTTGTAGGTAATCCAATTGCTAGTTCTACAGCGTTAGCTAGCTAACAGTCTTTGTTTTACTCACCGTGATCAACAGGCAAACTGGCAGCTTCTTCATAACAAAGTCTCACACTTATAAAATAAATATACAGAGCTAAATGCATTGCATTCTGTGATTATTTATATGACGAGGACCACAAGTAGATCATCTATATAACGAGGATCACACTCTGCCACAGTAGCTAGCCAGCTAGCTGATTACCAGTAGGACGCTAGGCTAACTCGGTAACCAAGGCAACGAAAATGTCTGGCGTGAGATTCAAGCTGCTGAATAACAACTTTCGCTTATTTTTCTGTGCAGTTAACTTACCGAAAATAATAACTGGTATGTTTTTATTTGTTCCTAAAAAGCGATATTGATATTCAAAGCGTTCGCATATGCGAAAACGTTAACACCTATTTGGATTTTAAATAGTTTATATATAAAATGTTATTATAATATTATAATACATTAATTACTATGTATACATGGTATATTTTATGGAGTGAAAATGTTAAAGCGCTGAATATTTTGTTTTTTTGCTTTTCTGTGGGGGTTTTTTCTCCACACAGAAAAAATAGTCAGGGCAGAGCTAGCTGACCGTTCGAGTTTCATTTGGATTGGGTGGTTTGAATCAATGATGGACGTCTGAGTTGTCCAATCAGTTTAGGCCATTTTATGCTTCCTGCAAGAGCACCGCCCATTTTGACTCAAACTTGCTTTTCGTGATTTTGATTGGCTATATTTAGCTTGACGGACAAAGATCTCGACTAATAGTTTGACGCTTAGCCTACGATTGGTGTTCTCTGAATTTTAAACTACTTAAACCGTTTTGAGCGGGTGGCTCGAAAAGAGGATTTTATAGATCTGCGAGGAATTGCGGTTGTGTTTGTAGTGGAGTTGGATTTGAATGTTTATAATAAACGGAGACACGGAGCCGGAAGGAGACGTGAAGTGAACTGTTAGCCCTATCTACTTTTTTTTAAACAAAAGGTAAAATAGTCCTGTATTTCTCTGGAATTGATTGCTTTTTGTCGGTAGTGGTTAGCAAAGCTTCCTGATTAGCATGTTGTTGTTAAATGTTTGCTAAGTAACGATACGGGAACGCTGTTTTAATCAGATCTATTTTGAATAGCCGTGTCTTGTGTAATGACTTCAGTAATAACGATTAGAAAGCTGATAAGTATCTTGTTTTTAAACGCCATGCTAAGATTTTGGCTAGCTAGATTCTGTCAGCTAACTAGCCAGAATTAAAAAACAACGCTTTTACCAGTAAACTAGGGGACAGAGAATGGTGTTCTAGGTCATATTACTGTTATATTTAGCCGTTCGGGACAAGTCTAGAAGTAAATAATATGGTCTCTTTTGAGACATGTTGTAAAGCTATCCAGGCGTATTGAGTGCTGTGGGACTGTTTTCATGCCATCATGCACAAAGAAGAAATCCTGATCTTGTCATGTCTAGCACATGCAGATGTTGATAGCCCTATTTAACATCACACGCCTCTGATTACCTTATGAACTTTTTACTTATGCCTTTTTAATTATTATATTATTCAACAGTATGTTTCTGTTTTAAGATGGCACGTTAAAGGGTTATCATATAAGGTCCAGTCCACTTTAGTATAGTGTATATGGCTTAGTCTGTAGCCACTATTGATTTTTATGCTGCACATTTCTTCTAACATCATCCCACATTCAGGAATCTCATTGTGTGTATGTCTGTCTTACTTTATTTTTAGGGACGCAGCCATGAGTTCCCTGCCGGAGGCCACACGTTCCCTCGTGCAGGTGTTCAATGGGAAGCTGCAGGAGTTCACCAACGAGATTGAGAATATTCACATGGTATGGCTGGAGGAAATCCAGCTGGAAGCCACCCGGATGTTCTCCAGGTATGCATTTCAGATATGCCACAGAGTGAATGTTGATGTGTGTACTATATCTTGTTATTAAGCCTGTAGCTGGGTCATATATGGCCTTTTGGTTTTGATTTTTAATAATAATAATAAAACATTTAAATATGTTTGTTTTCTGTTTGGCTTGAATTTTGTCATTATGTAGAGAGGAAGTAATTCTCTGGGTTTGTATTGCAGTGATTTTAGTACAGAGCCGGAGCTTATGCCGAAGACTCCATCACAGAAAAGGACAAACCGCAGGAAACGGGTGTCCACAGAGCTCAGTGAAGCTCGTAGCAAAAGACGGTAAGGGTGTTGAGATTATACCATTGAAGCAGCATAAACAAGAGCATAAACTAAGCCTGTACTTGTTGAGTAAACTGAGCAATAATCACTGATCAGCTGTAAAACTATGTATTTGCAGTACATTTTAGCAGTGCTGTTTTTATTTTAAGAATAACCTTCGGTAAATGTTTATGAAGTATTTTATTGCTATTCATTCATACACAGCATTTTCATGCCCTGTTTGTGTATAGTATTTATCTATGTATTATCATGGTTGATCGTTGTATACACCCTATAAATATAGCTGTACTTGACATTATGTATAGGATTGGCCCATGGTTACAGATTGTTAGTCAATATGTGCCAGCTGTAACAATCTTGTTATATTTTTCTCGTTCCAGTTTCTCTAAGGGGAAGCGCAGTAACCTACGGCGTTCCTCAGTCCAGCTTACTCTGAACTCAATCTCCGAGTTAGTGTCTACACACGCCCCCGAAAACAGTACTGACAGTGTGGCTGAGGAGCCTGCTCGTCGCACACGACGTAATAAAGCCACCACAGCTGCAGACAGTGAGCCAGTCAAACGTAGCACACGCATCAAAGCTGCTGCCAAGGGGAAGGGGCAGACTGAGAAGGTGGAGGAAGAGTTAATCGTTGCTCCACGGTCACCTACTCCCGAACAGTCACCTGCTCCAGACAGCAGCTCCACAGAGAATGTTTCAGAGGTAAAGGAGCACAAGGTGGAGGAGTTGTGCAGCTCTTCAACTCCTGTGCAGATATTGGTGTCTGAGGCTGTGGTGAAAATTCCTTTGGTTGAGCGTCTTTCTGCTGAAAAGCTTCTCCAGTGCTCTCCCTCCCCAGGCCGCTCTGCACAAAAGATTATTATTGCAGCTGCAGGTGGTCAGGCTTCAACACGCAACTCAGCCCGACACTCCCTGGTGGCACGGCGCTCTCTGGCAGGGATCAGACGCAGCATGACTCAGGAAGCTGTTCGCCGTGCTTCTCGACGCTCGTTTATAAAGAAGAAAGCCAGGCTGGGCAACTCGACATGTAGCAGCACCGTCAGTGGTGAGATTACACAGACAAATTAACACTGACAGACAGGACATTTTCCTGACTGAGTGTCCACGTAATATTTTGCAAGTGATCAGGTCTGGACTGTGTCCATGTGGAAATCTTTCTCTTCAGTCTTATTCACATTGGCTGCTCTATTCATCATAATGGACTTGAAAGTAGAAGGATGGAACTAATTTTGATAATTTGTTGGTGATCAACAATGGATTCAGTGAACAGATCAATGGATTCAGTCTTGGTCACAAAATCCTTTTTTATGTTTGGATGGAGTTTGTAGTTAGAACCTGTGTTTGTTTGAACATGTGTTTGTGTGTGTGTGTTTTACTTGAAGTCATGCATGAGATAAGGCCTGTTTAAAAACAAAAATGGTACAAAAAGTGCACAAGTAGGGGCAGTGGTGTCTCAGTAGTTAAGGCTCTGGGTAACTGATCAGAAGATCGAAGGTTCAAGCCCCAGAACCACCTTGCTGACACTTTTGGACCCTTGAGCAAGGCCACTAACGCTCCGTTGTACAATGATATATAAATGATAAATGTAGGTCACTCTGGATAAGGGTGTCTGCCAAATGCCATAAATGAAAAATTGTAATTTTTCTGTATTATATTGCAAGCTATATTAGTCACAGGTACAAGGGTATGACACTAGATCGGGGTCAAGAAGATCCTAACATCTGTATGACAATGCAAAACAGAATAATGGCAGCCTGAATATTGCCAGAAGTAAAAAAAAAAAAAAAAAAAAAAATGTCCCAATCTTAATTCTTGGTATTCATTTTGTTTCTTAAAACTTAGACATTAAAAAACTTAACTAGAGTGTAAGCGTTGTTGTATGTTACACTCCTGACAATACTGCAACTTTTGGGAAGCCATTATTCTGGTTTGCATTGCTTTACAGAGGTTAAACTTTGCACCTGTTTACATCTTGTTGACCCCCATCTAGTCTCATACCCTTGTACCTGTAGCTAAAACGGCTTGCAATATAACACATATAAAACGGTACAATCTCACTTTTTCCAAACAGCCCATGAGTATTCTACACACTAGTTATGGTATTAAAGATTCTATATTTTATGACATGCATTCACAGTATGTGAGCTTAAACATGAATCCGTGATTGCAGACCTTCATTTCAGAAGCCAGTTGTGAATTGGGTGATTGTAGTTAATGGAGATAAAGACTTGTATTGTGTATTACTTCATTGCTGATGATAGTCTTTGTTTGGTTTTTAAACTTGCTTGTGTAGGGGATGTGTCTATGGATGTAGAACCAGAGGAAAATGAGGGTGTGGTGGAGGACAAGATGGAGGCGTAAGTCAATTTATTTGTTCTTTACTACTTTTTTTTAATTTTTGAATTGATCAATTTAGCAGACTGTACAGATCTGAGATGAATAATCAGCTTTGTTATAGGGTGGTTACTGAGGAAGAGGCAGCAGCAGAATCTAAAGCTGAGACAGAAACAGAGCCGAGCCAGCCTGAGGTAAAGTTTGTTAGCACTCGGGGGGGGGGGGATTTCACTCGTGGGGTTACATTTTCATGGTTTATAGAATTTTCATGCCTTTGTGCAGGTCCTAAATCAGGAATCTGAGACTGAGAAGCCAGTTGCAGAGGAAGTTTCCATACTGGTGGAGGAAGAGAAGATGGAAGCTTCCAGTGTCCAGGAAAACTGTCGCTTCACACGCTCCATGGCTCAGTCCTCAGGATCAGGTAGTGCTGTCTTTTGAACCTTCCACTGAAGAGTTAAAGTAGACATAAAGTCTCTTACAAAGACTGGCACTTGAGTAAAGCATGCTTGTCATCAAGAAAGCTGTTGTGTCAGGGTGTGTGGTTTAACCTTCTATTAATAAAAGTCCTGAAGTGGGTGTAACATTTTGTATTATCATTTTTTTTAATGTATCTATAGATAACAGCCAGAAAAAGACTCAGGATGAAGTTCGGTAAGTTTGTTTCGCTAATACTCTAGCTTCTGCGTTTACCTTATGGAATAGTGTGTACTAGTGATTGTGTGTTTTAGGGCCTCTCGCTCAGTTCCCAAACGTGTGGCTGCAGAAGCAGTGGCAGAAGCACTCAGCACCCCTAAGAAGAAGCACTCTCCTCCAAAGAAGTGCCTGACTGTAAGATGTCCATAATTAACTTCTTATAATGCATTGAGAGAAAAAAATTCCAAATTTCCCATCTGATAAAAATTAAGTCTGTATGCATCTATCTCACTATTTATCTGTATATTTTATTTTATTTTATTTTTTTAATCTGTAAACTGTCAGATTTCCTCAGTCTAGTTTTAGGTCAGCTGTATAAGCTTTATTATGGCCATTACAGGGTATCACACCTGGCATGCGCTCCTTCCTGCACACAGTGCAGAAGAACCAGCTGCTGATGATGACTCCAAACTCTCTAGGTCGTACCTCTGTTATGAAGTCCTTTATTAAACAGAGTGGGAAAATTGACATCAAGGTAACTTTTTACTCACACCGTTAACATTTAATATTTGCACTGGTTATCAAGTTCCTTAATCAAATGATTTGTGGGTTTGGAATTGTTTAAGTTGAAGGTATTTAATAACTGTTAGTTACCTAAGGATCGGCATATACTTGATCAGAACGTTTCTGTGCATACATCAATGCTGGTACATGCTCCTACCAGTGTCATGATGTGTCCTTTGAGCACATGCAGTGCCAGGAAAAAATTTTTGTGTGGTGGTGTTCCCCATTGTAATGACACATAGATTTAAAGGTCTTGCATATCATCCACTGTGTCACTGTTGAATCGCAATACAAATAATTTTTGCCTTTGAACTTTTTTCCTCTTCTTTATTTCCCCCTTTAACTCACAACACAACAAACCTGGACATTGTATTCTATCTATTGTATAATTTCCCACACTGCCACCTAGTGGAATCCTCCAGATTTACATAAACTACATGTGCAAGTTTAGCCTTTTTCACTGCTTGAATAGCGGCAGCGTCTACAGGTGTAAGTCACCTAGCATCAAGTATATCCCGTCCTTAAAATTAAAAGCTGCCTGCTTGCTGAGCTAGTAATCCTGCTTTTCTCTTTTCCCCCCAGTTGAGCACTGGCTCAGTGGTAAGTGTAAACTCTGGTGTATAAGCCATTGTAAACTTACCTTTGGTGTGTGTGCAGATGTATATGTAACTGGGTGCTTACATTTTGTCATCTAGCCTTTGGGTGTGTAACGGTTCACCCTGTTCACAGTTCTGATCAGTACTAGTCAACACTATTATATGTCTTAATCTGGTCTGCTTGGGGTTTTGTGGTGTTGCTTGCATGTGTAACACTGACCAGATTCTGCACAAATTGATATGTTCATGTATCAAATTCCATGCACCACATCATTGCTTTATTTACTGCTTGTACATAATCAAACGTCAGCGTCATAAATAAGGTGAGTGGTTTTGGGCTGGCCTTTATATTGCGTTGCTTAACATATTTAATTTACTCATTTTAATGATCCTTATTCCCAACTAGGGTTGGGCGGTATCAGCTAGGGAAAAAAAATTATATTGTGGTATTTTTTATTTTTTTCCCCCCAAGTGTTAGAGTGCCGGTGTTGGTCATCATTACAGCATAATTTGTGTGTAATGTAATACGTTTTAATCCTGTGGAATCCTAAAAGAAGCTGAACCAATGCGGAGCAACCATTTTCTTTTTCCCCGGAAGTGATGTTAACTCAGGACAGGTTGTCCAGTGCAAGTAAACAAACAGATCTATTCAATGAGCAACTTTTTATGTAATAAAACTCCCTGCGTTCTAAAGTCAAGCTGGTTCCTTTTGGTTGCTCGGGAGCACACAGCACGATGGAGCTATAGCACACACAGCTCAAAGATCATTTGGAAATGCTAAGGAAAAATATTTCCAGATCAGGTGATCTTGTTGCCGGGCGATTTTTGATGGTCGGCACATTTCCCTGACCTCGCCCCTTGTGATATTATTTATTTTAAAACAAACCCAACCCCCCTCCCGCCCTTAAGATTGCTAATCAGCAGGAGATAGTTGGTGTTCCACCCAACATTACCTGAAGAGCCATGGCAGCCTTCAGAACTCTCCTCAAAGCGTGTATTGACAATGATGGCCACTATTTGGATTTGGATTGGATCTGCCTCTGTAATACTTAAATTGTCTAAATAAATTAGATTATAAAGAAAATCTACCTTTTTTTTGTTTGTTTGTAGTCAATTCTCCCAATTACTGGTACATTAAACACTTGTCAGTCAGATACATTTCCTCCATGTGTCACAATCTTTAAACAGTTAGTTTTCCATTACAAAGTCCATGGATGAGGAAGAACTCATGACACAAGTTTTGTGGAGTATACGTTATATGTAATAAAACTCTGAATAGGTTTGAAATCCAGCAGTATACACTAAGGACATGTCTATTATGCTATGAAAGTAATGTTCTGGGTTGAAAGAACATGACGGAACATACATACCGTATGTAAGTATACTCTCCACAGCTTAATTTGGGGCTTGTTGGACGGCTGTAAACGCATGCTGCTCCAACACTGGGAACCTGTTGGTCAGCACAGTTGATGCATTTGCTGGATTATTGTACTTTTGTTCTGAAACTTCACTCATAGTAGCCTTGTTTTTTCTCCCAGTGTTTTGGCCTTGTCTTTGTATTATTTGTTTGTATTAAGGTTTTTTTTTTTTTTTTTAATGCATACTACATTTTGGAGTTAGTATTGTGGGTTCTCTCTCTCTCTCTTCCACCCATGTGCAGTTGTATCCCAGTACATCCGACATTAGACCTATTTTATTACAGTTTTTAATCTTAAACTTTTTACGATCATTCATTGATGTCTTTGTTTTGCTAAAACATTGTAGTTATGTATTCATTTCAGGAAGAAAGTTGATAGTCCTATAAATCATGATACCATATTCATTTGGCTGACAATATGGCTAGTCATATCACAAAAGGGTAACAAAATATCGCCCAGCCCTATTTCCAACCCTATTAACATAAAATCATCCTATCTGAAATGTTTGGCATCATATGTATCTGTTGTATATTATCAGTGCTCTCACTGAACTGTTTCTTCTTTCTGTCAGGAGCGGGAGCGACTGAAATGGGATGCTCTCAACAAGAAGATTGAACAAGAAAATGAAAGAAAGAAAAAGCTGGAGGAGGAAAGAAGGAAGAAGCAGGAAGAATTGAAAAAGTATAAAAGCTTCTATATAGATAGAATAGTGTTTGTTAATGAAGAATGTACCCTGTAAAAGTCTTTCTTTTAAGGAAACGGGATGAGCGTTTGAAACGAGTAGTGGAGGCCCGGGTGAAGGGAGAAAAGGAGAAAGAGCTGGAAAAGAAGAAGAAAATAGAAGAGAAAATGGCACAGATAGAGAAGAAAAATGATATGGTAGGTTGTTGAATTTATCCTTCACTCTGTGTAGGGTGTTGGTTTTATTTTTCTGATGAACATATTTTTGTGAGTCTTGGTTGTAACCTTTTATCATCTTACACCACTAGCTGCGTGTGGAGCGGCTTGCAGAAGAAAAAGCAAAGAAAAAGGTGGCGTCTAAGCGACAAGAGGAATTGGACTTGCGCAGGAAACAGGAAGAAGCGGCACGAAAGAAAAAAGTCCAGCAAGCTGTGAGTGCATTTTTCCACTCTCGGTCACACTGAATTAAAGGTATTGCTTAATAAGCAACCTTCGCATTCCGGCCTGTGCTATGCATTATGGGATCGGATAAAATTTTGGCTACCAATCAAGCCTGTGTAAAATCGCGGGATGCAACATGAACGTGAGCAACCTATCGCAGTTTAGACAACTTTAAAAGGTGGAAAGCCCAGGAATTTAAAGGGTTTTTTTTTTTTTTTGTAAACGCAGATGTTTTGGTGTTAATGGGGAAACGATTACAAGGAAGGTACGTCTTGTCATTGTTTACCATAACAGCCTTCTGTTCACGTTGTTAAAGATTTTGACAATCAGCTGTACCATGTACATATTTGGCTCTTTGTTAAAGCGCATTTCCAGCCCAGTAATAAATTACATGTAATACAATATTCTACATCCATGAAATTCACTAAAAAGAATCCAACCAAAACATGCCTGATGTGATATAACAGACCACGTTTAATAGTTGACATACTGTATATGTACACATGTAAACTTTAAGTGATGACAGGCATTTGGCATGATTTGCCTCACACAACCCAAACATAAATATCAAAATACTGGAAATGAGGCATTAAATGAGACATTAACTAAGGCTAGCCTTGTGCTCAATGAAATCGGATCTAGCCATGTCTAAAGTTTTTGTATGGAAGGCATTTATAATTATACGTGAATCTAGGATGTAATACCGGTGTTGCTTTCGAACAATTATAACAGTTGACAACTTGTCATTAACTAATCTAATGTCTACTAATTAACAATAATTAAATTGTAATTATATAATTATAATTCAGCCACTTTTTCTTCTCTGTGGGTAAATTGTGCAGAAGAAACGGTGGTTTGCATGTACATCCTGACTGTTTGTGCTCTCAGTTATGGATATCACCCTGACTTTTACTCTACCGTTCAAGTCTAAAATGACTGTCAGCACATCTACAATAGCACAATGTGCACCATGTTTACACGTCTCCATTAATACATATAATCACGCTGTGTGGCTTTGGTAGCCAAATGCGGGAGAGGCTCAGAGTTTGCACATACGCAGACGAGATGCGAACATGGCTTATTCATTCTTGAAACAAAATTTCATGCGTCACAATTCCAGTATAATCATTTTTGAGTTCGTGTTGTACAAAGATCAGTATACTTGTATGATTGTTGTGTGTGTGTGTGGTTCTCTGTCAATTAGTGTTTAGTGGTTGTATTTCCATCAGTTATCCTGTATTCACTGAAGTGCTAAATTCTAAACCCCCCTCACCTTTTTATTTTTGCCTAATCTATTTTTTTAAATATCTGGTCTCTGCTGCCCTCAGGAGGGCTTTGGTGGTACTGCAGATAAATTGTCTTTATTTTTAAACATATAACTTTAAAGTGCTTAGGACACGATTTATACAAGTAGGCAGAAATACATTTTTAATAACATCCACACCTCAAATACATCC
>JBCNYH010000007.1:10532369-10545016 GCA_039654325.1 Tandanus tandanus | reverse complement strand
TATGCAGCCTACTCTTGACGAAAATCAGCAATGGTTCTTTTACATGCCTCTCACCATAGACAGTGAGAGACATGGCATTGATAACCCAGTTAGCTGCACTGGGGGATAAATATACTTTCTGTTCCTTTTTTTTTTTTCTTCTTCAGTGATTTCTTTTTTCTTTCCAAATTGTTGTATTGGCTGTACCCAATATTTGAACAATGGCTCTTGTAGATTTTTCCCTCTTTTTTAGGCCCCCCCCCCCTCCCCCCTCCCCCAAGAGATCCTATTCAGGGGCACCACAGCAGATCTTTTTTCTCCAATTTGCTCAGTCCTCTGAGTCCACTTTATTTAGTTTCATTAAGTAGCCTCTTTCATTTACAGCAACTAGATGCGCTTTTAATAGAACTTGCCTCATGAAAGCCTTGATAAATGTGCACCAAAGCAGTTAATGTATAAGAGGGTCAGAATTATTAATTTTCAGATTTAGCCTAAAACACTCGAAAAATGTCTAGACTTTACAATTAGTCAAGTGTTTTTTTTTCCCCGTTCTGTACATGCATCAAAACCTGCATTCAATGAGGGAATACATGATGATTTAGAAAACGTGAACCAGTCAGATTGTGCCTTTCCAGGGTAGTATATATTAATAAAAGTTGCATTGTTCAATTTATTCAAGTTGACCAAATAAAGAAATAGCCGCATGTACCCTGACTTTTTTATTCTTTCGTGAAAAATTTTGTAGACAAAATGTTTGTAAGCTAAACACGTTTTACAAAAGAAATTTTACTTTCTGTATAATAAGAGTTTCATGAATTGGTCAGTTGAGGAGAAATGGACTCTTTTCAAACATGCACAAAATAATGGTCAGAAAATTTTCTTTGAACAGTGATTATAAAAAGCGTCTAAATGTTATTTTTACAGACTTAAAGAAAAATGTAGCCTTGGTTACAAAAGAGTTACTTGCTATTGTTGGTTTAGAAAGTAAAGTCCCTTTCTCAAACATGAACTTTTCAAAAACAAGTGCTATTTATTTATTTTGTATGAATTTAGAGGTGCTACAACAGAAGGGACTGACAGGTTTGGGTGAAGTGGATTTGAAGGCTTTATAGTTTGTTTATTTAATATGTCATAATGTACGATACACATGGATATAAGAGGAAGTCCCATGGGTTTAGCATATAGGACTGTTGTAAGAAATCTGTACAATTCTGAGAACATCAGGTGACCCAAAGAGTGTATGAAATTTACATGTCTATCATGATACAGCAGTAGGACATCATAGACTTTGAACATGTTCAAAACTTCAAGGGTCTACGATGACACTTTCCATTGCACAACAGGTGAGTTTTTTTTTATGATGCACACGACTGTCCTAGATATCTGCTTAATTTTCTGTTGTTTATGTGAAGGGATTTATGGACAATTAGTCTATTTTAGGTTTTAAAATTTGTACTAGGTTTTATGTATTTGGAGATGTCACAAATTGTACAATATTTTGGTTTGGATTAGACACCTGTGGGTTAATGACCAAATGAAATAGCTGTTTGTAGAGCTCTCAGGAAAATTGCTTAATGTTTTTTTGTTTTGTTTTGTTTTGTTTTGTTTTTTGAAACATGCTTGAGTTGTTGGTAAAAGTCAGTTGGTATTCTTTTCAAAGTTTGCTCATTTCACTGCTATTATTTTTTTTTATTTCTGTCATGGAACAACAAGAATAATCTTGAGACGTGAGCAACTTCGACATCTTGTCTGACCTACCACAGAAGCTAAGCCACTTGCGACACACAGACAGATGTCAACTAGCTGATCTCCTGTTAGTTTCAAGGCATGAAGTGGACGTCGGAAATGCATGACCTATCAAGCAGCACCCATACCACGTCAACCCCCACAAGGCCGAATTAATGCAGAAGGGAGTGTTCTTCATGCTGGAGAATGATATCGAGCCAAGCCAGAGCGACTGGGCTTCACCTTGTGTCTTGGTTCCTATGCCAAACACTTACTCAGGTTCTGTACCGTCTACCGCAAGGTAAAAATTCCAAAACGTTATCCGAACTGTATCGATTTCATCGAACCAATTTCACCGTTTACGTCATTTTAACTTGGATGTCTGACTGCACCCATAGTGAAATTTTAATTAAAAAAAAAAAAAATTCCATTTCGGCCAATGTTAGGAAAGGAAGAGCACAACTAATCAAAATATCTTAGTTTGTATGATTATATAAAAAAACGATTCAGAAACTGAAAGTTATTGAGAAGTGTCTTCATAGACATAGTATATACGTTGACAGGACGCTCCGTCGATTTTCAATGTCTTGTGCGGTGTCAACTTGACACCATCTTGGACAATGTTACTTCGGCATCAATAGCATGGAAGGACAGAGTTTAGGGTCAGAATGGTTTGTGGTAAACTGTAAAAATTACAGGAACCAACACAGCAGATCTGCAGGGATAACATTTCACAAGTAAGTGATAATGGCATGGCTAGAAATCCATATAAATCCAATTCAATAGAATAGTGTGTATTCACTGAGTATGAGGATGGTACTGGTGTTTTTCACTGTATGCGTCATGCACATGGCCGATTATATTAGGAGTCAGTACTTACAGGTATTAAGTAAATGTAAACTTATTAAAATATATGGGTTTATGATTGGGAGCATGATCTTATGAATATGAAAACTACTCCTGCAACAATGCCAACTATATTGTACTCGAATTATATCAGTATTACATCTACATGTATATTCATATAGATACTCGTACATTTGTCATTTGTGCGTATAGATCTATAATCATATGATATGTCCCAAATTTTTATTTTAATTTATTTTTATACCAACAAGTACCATCCATAAACCAATATACATACATACATACATATAAACATTAAAACAGTTTGATAATATTTAATAGAGGTAATACTCATCTATTAGAGCATACTCTAATTACTGGCAAATTTATTGGTTTTCTATATATTTAACTGTTCTATTTAAAGAATAACTTTATAAAAATATGTTGCAATATGTTTTCCACAATAAACATTAAAATATACAGCACTATTGGAATAAAAATGTTTGCATGTTGCAAATAGCATGACGATGTGGGATAATTACTTTGTTTTTAATTAATAAATAACACGTATTTATTCTGTACTATGCATTCCATAGCAATAAAAATAAACACACTGATATTATATGTTATGTGCCAAGTAAAACATTTTCTTTATGCTCACTTCCCCCACTGTTTCTATAGCAAAAATAGCTGTTCTATGGAACGTCATGACCCCTCTGCCAGAACGCCTGAAGTGCAGGACAAACTTTATAGGTTCAAGGTCAAAGGTCACGTGCAACTTAGCAACCCCATGCACAGGTTTAGGTCATAGGGAGTGCCTATGCAAAATTTCAGAAAGCTATCATGCATATGAGCCGAGCAACTGCCTGAACAAACTTTATGTTCAAGGTCAAGGGTCACACATGCAAATTAGCTACCCCACACACAGGTTTAGGTCATAGGGAGTGCCTATGCAAAAGTTCAGAAAGCTGGCCTGTGCATGAGCCGAGCAATGGCCTGGACAAAGTTATTGTAACAATGCCCACCCACCCGCCAAGCCAACGACACTACCTTTCCAGCCATAACTGGCTGAGGGGTAAAAACCCACAAGGAACACTCTCCAAGATGGCATCATGTTGACACCGCGAGAGCGATGTACAACCCATCTAAATAAGACATTTAGACATCTAAGTAGACCAACCACTGAGCGCTTAGTACTGTACGAAAATGAAGCTCGGTTGGAGCCATTCTGGGACCTTACAAAATGTAAACAAACCTACAGACGAAGCATAGGTTCCTTAAGGCGATTGGGGAGGGTCGCAATTTTCTGCTTGATTTATTATTGAAAACTAAATAAAACAACGGAGCGTATTTGGGTTGTTGCTTCATTGCTTTAGAACAGTGTTTTATTTGTATATTATGTCTTACTGTGTATAACTAATACATAACGGGTTTTAGCCTGTAGTACTGAAGCTACACCATAATTATAACTACATACATGCAGTTTTTAATTTTTAAAAATAAATATCACAGTTAAGCAGAACATACATGTACATATCTTTTAATTAGTAAATTTACAAGTTAATAACTCATTATTCAGTAGGTTGTCACATATGTAAAATAATATTGAATACAGCCAGTGTTTCAGGATAGATTCACAATTATAATTTATGATCAAGTTAATAAAAAGGATTTAATGTTCATTACCATTTCATATCTGTATTAAATATCACAGCAGGCGTAAATTAAATCTTGTTGGAACTTATGCTTTGTTTCATTCTCTGTGTGCTTGGATTGTTGTTTTATAAATTATTAAGATTTGATATATTTATGAATTATTTTATGTAAACTGTTTACCAATAAACAAAACAGCTTTGAAATGAGTTTGTCTTTGTGTTCCAATTTTAAATATTAATAAACATACATATTACATAAATACCTATTTTGAATTAAATTGAAACGTAATTGTTTTTCACAAACTAGTAGTTCTAGTACTACCAAAATGAATTGTATAAAGTTATAAACTATATACTTACGTTTGACTCAAAGCATTAAGTAAAATACACCGTCACTAACACACACATGTACAAGTAGTTATTACATTTTTAATTGAAATGATATTAATGAATTTTTGTATCATTTTAAATTTTCTTTTTTTAAACACTGAATATTAATATAAAAGTTACAAAATTACATTGATACATATTCAGCTATTATTAATTATTTTAATTACATTATAAATTGAGATTGTTAGCAGTAAATATTAATTATGTTAAATAAGGTATATTTACTGCTAACAATCTCAATTTATAATGTAATTAAAATAATTAATAATAGCTGAATATGTATCAATGTAATTTTGTAACTTTTATATTAATATTCAGTGTTCTTCAAAATCTGTTCGTTATTTTGTTTGGATTATTTGACACTTGGTTAAAAAAATACTCCAAACAAAATAACGAACAGATTTTTAACAGTCCTACTTCATTACAACTTAAATCCAGTGTATGTTTAAATTCGACTTTTAGCATTTCTATACAAGTAATATGTATTCCTATAGGTTTTGGTGATTCTTAAGTTGCTATATAGTGTATGTATGTTTACTATTTGCCGGCACTCGACTTGTAAGGTCCCAAGATGGCGCCTGCAGAGCTGCTCCGACATTCACGCGTTGCACGGTCTACCTTATAAACGGTCTGTGTTGACACCGCACGGCACATTGAAAATCGACGGAGCGTCCAGTCTACGTATTTAAATGTCTATTAATTTGCGTCACCGCATGATCACTGATGATTTGTGAACATTGGAAGGATGACGCCGTTTATTCCAGTCGTGATGGTTTTTTTTTTTTTGAATAAACGAATACATTCTGATTTATTTATCTTAACAAATCAGTCCCTCTACAGTATCAGTTTATATCATGTAGCTATACTGTGTATAAATATATAGTGTATTTAAATCTACTCAAGCATCTATAAAAATTAGTAGCTACATAAATAGGGCGCAGTACCATGTAATAAACATTATTATTATTATTATTATTATTATTATTTTAGATGCATGTATAAATGCATGGTACAGCTCATCACAATCTGTTACAGTAATTTGATCATCCATGAAATATTAACCAACCTTACGAATTTCTTATTAATGTAAATGACGCTTCTGGAACATGTGAGTCGTTACGTCAAACGGGACGGAATCGATTCAGAAGCCTTCTTATATATTGTATGTCTATCTGAATCAGTGAATCGAGTCTTGTCGGAGTCGGTTCCCAGCCCACCCGAACGCTGTGGTTGTTATTCAGGGAACAAGTGTCTCACAGAGCTCCAGTCCTCTCGGGAGAACACTGAGCACACAGGAGAAGGTAACTCTACACATACAGGGTTATTTTTCTTTAACAACGCCGGTGTTGGTCACCGAACACGACTCGGTTGTATAAATATGAGCAGGTGATGTGGTTGGTTTAAATGAAGGGTGTTATTGTGTGGCGTGTGTCTGTGCCGTTATTCGGTGTTGAAGCTTAGCGCGAGAGCCTCGCGAGAGAATACGCAGTTGCGTTAGCAACCGTCTCTATTGTGAACAGAATTAAAAGATTATCTTTATTCCCTCGTATCAGCCGCCGTATCCTCGTCTGGGTTTCACCTGTGGTTGTTGTTGCTGGTGTATTGAGAGGTAGATCATCATCATCTGATTAGAAAACAGGTGTTTCCGTTTGAATGCTGTGTGTTCTGTTGTTTACTGTCTCTGATCCTTGATATTCGTCTCCATCTCTCCGTCGAGCAATGATCCATTTCACAGTAACTCTAGTACCATACTGATCCTGGCATGCCAGATCATTTTGTTTGTTTGTTTTGGTTATTTATTTGTTTATTTTCTTGGTTTAGCTTTCCGATCCTGTTTATTTGAACTGCGTTGTCTACCAGCCTTTTGTCAGCTCCCTCCAGAAGTTCTAACATTTGGTATTTTTCTTCCGTTTGCTTATAGATGAATCGTATTGCTGTGGCGTGGCTGTGTCTGGCTTTGATGGCGTGCGTGATGGCCAGACGAGGAGGCGGAGGCTTTAAAGGGTGGGGTAAGGGCAGTAGCACGAGCAGTAAAGGGACTAGCAGCAGAGGAGGCAGTAACACCAAAGGGTCGTCATCTGGAGGAACACACTCCCAACCAGCCAATTATCCTCGCCAACCCCAAGTACCTAACCAGAACCCTCCACCGTATCCTGGCACTGGTGGAGGACAAGCAGGCTCTTATCCTGGCAGAGGGGGTGCTGGAGGTAACCCCAGTCATGCTAATCCTAATCCAGGACGCTATCCTAACCAGGGAGGCAATCCTAACCAGGGAGGCAATCCTAACCAGGGAGGCTATCCTAACCAGGGAGGCTATCCTAACCAGGGAGGCTATCCTAACCAGGGAGGCTATCCTAATCAAGGACGCTATCCTAATCAAGGAGGCTATCCAGGTCAAGGATCATACCCAGGGGCTGGGTCATATCCAGGTGGAGGTTCATATTCCAACAGCTACCCAGGAAGGGGTGGAGGGTACCCTTACCCTCAAGGTGGGTCTTACCCCGGGTACCCAGTCAGAGGAGCATCTTATCCTGGTTCCAGTCCCAACCAGTTTGGCGGCGCAGGAGGATATCCTAGAGGAGGGCAGTACCCCAACTGGAACCCTAACAACCAAATCCTCAGCCCTCGTTATGGTGGTGGTGGCTATGGATATGGTGGTCATGGGTCATTTGGAGCAGGGGGTTCTCCTTTCGCCCAGTCTGTGAACAGTATGGGATATAAGCCCTCTATAAAATCAAAGGGGTTTGGTAAGCAGGCAATGGTGGCTGCTGGAGTTGGAGCTATGGCTGGCATGGCAGTAGGTTATGGGCTGGGCAGTTTTCCACGACCAAGCTTTGGGTTTCACAGCCCACAAGAAGAATACTATTATAACCACTACATGTACCGGCAGTATGGTACCAGATATTCTAACAGTAACACAAACCCCAGCTCTCCAGGTGCAAGGCCAGGTGACTCTCAAGCTGCTTCAAATAATGATGTTCCCAACCTCTTTGAAAACCCTCCACCACAGTCATATGACAAGTTCATGGACACTTGTATGAAAAGGACGGATTTGTTGCGAGAGGAGCAGGGCAGAAATAAGAGAGCTGCTGAAGACTCATGGCAACAGGACGCAGAAGATGGTGAAAAGGCTCTGATTGAAGATGATCCAAATGAGCGACTGGGTGAGAAACCATTTGAAGAAGCACAGACCCAAGGATCAGACCTCGATACAATAAATGAGAACACTGGAGAAGGAAATAACACCAGCAACACCACGGGTTACCCACTGCCATTCCCTGCAAAGCTTACTGGTGCTACAGCGGCATCAGTCGAGCCATCAGATGTGGTGAATGAGCAAGATGATGATACTGTAAGCATATTGGAGATCGGCTATCCTGCTCTGATAGAGCAGCTGAAAGCTCGACGCTGCATTGATCTTTACATGGCCTACGCTGCGAAGCATGCTGAGAAACAGGTTCAAGATCGCAATGGTAATAGTGTTAATGCTAATGGTGTTGAATGTCTCAAACCACTTAGCTGTGGGCTAATGCTTATTTCTCTACTTATGAGTTCCCTGTTATTCCACTGAACCTAAGAGAGCCATGTACACTGTCTTTAGTCATGGCAAGACATGAGGTTAACTACAAGAGAGTGAAAAAATAATGCCTGACATGCAGAGAGTTAAAAATATAATAATGATCTGCTGACATCTTTGCTGATTATAAAAAGGAAGGAATCCATATTTCAGAATGTGTTATAATAGTTTGCCTCAAACATTATCATTGTTCTTTATATTGATTATTAAAAACCCAGACGTTAGAAGTTACTGGGTGTTACTGAAGCTTAAACAGTAATGCATTTGTCTACATGGGTCATGCAATAACTTGTGATGGTCATTACACTGAATGAGGATAAATATGTCTTTATAATATCATTGCATGTATAATATCATTTTCATTTTGATCCTTTCAATATATTTAAATGTACAGTATGCAGGATTTAAGTTATGTGCATCTGTCTGAATGGTAACGGGAAAGTTATATTAAAAGTTCTTTTTAGTATAGACTCAGTACCAAATGTCAAATTATTACCTCCTATTTTTTTCTTCTTCTTTGGAAAAAAAAGTGTCTAGTAAAAGAAATGGGCAAGTAACATTCATAAATATTTCAGTGTTTTTGGTTAAAAATTAAACGAAAGTTTGACTTCCTTGTGCCCACCGATGATAGTCTGAATAAAAGTTTTATAGTGGATATTACATGGGGACGGTGCCATCTGAGTGGTTCACTATCTTTGGATGAGTAACTGATATAACTGAATAGGGGCAATTTCCAATTTTAGCAATTTCCAATGAGAGGCAGCTGTTTTAGTATAATGTACACAAGAACATAAAAGCACTTATTTGGCTTCTTTTCACATTTTTTGAGCTTAAGGCATAGTTCAAGTTTTTTCGCATTTTGAGTGAAGTCTGCAGTCATTAGAACAGCAAAAGGAAACTAATCCAGGTAGTAATATTTTTTATCTTTTATTTCAATAAAGCTATGCAAACTAGCATGTGTTTAAAATTTCAGGTAAATTGGCTGAGTAGTTTTCAAGATAGGGCCAGTATTTCTGGAACAAGTGCCATATATCTGCTGCATTTTGGTGTGACATGCATATAATTATTAACAAATAACTGTACAAAATTTTTAATTATCAGTTAATAAATTGTAAAAATGCTAGTAAAAAGTGTTATTTTAAAATTATTTGTATTTGATGTGAAAAAAATTTGAAACATAGTTTTTCACTTTTAAATATTCAAAAGATACAAATGAAGCCAAAAATGTGATTCTTGCCAAGGAGTCGCTAACTAGTCATGTAACACTATCTGTATGCGCATTAATATCCTTATAACGTCTTTAATATAGGGTATCGCTTCTGTGGTTATATAGAATTAAGTTAGTTTCCCTCTAATCCTGCATGTCACAATTTCCTAATGTATCATTTTGTGCTTGTTTTGCATGTACCAACCATAACGCTTGATTTTATGACCTCTATTAGATGCATGTGGTGGTAGATACTTGCACTAACCTATGTAAGAGTTTTGCTTAACTAGCTGTCAGCTTGTTTTAGTTGCAAGGAATAATGAAGTCAGCACCATGAACAAACAAGAGGAACATTTCACCCATGTCCCAACCATAACGCATATGTCCCACCCATAACAGCTTCTATCAGAGAACACCAAATCATTATAATAAAGCTTCAGTACACTACTTTATATATAACTACTTTTGGTTGATAAAATATAACATTTTTATGAAAATATAAAGTTTAGACTACATAATTAAGTCCAAAAACAATTATATACATGCACTTGAATTTTTAACCAAATGTCACACTAAAATCTGAATCAGACCTCAAGTGTTTGCCAAGTGGATAATGTCCTGAGAGCAATCCAGATCCCATCGCTCAGTTCCTAATAAGTGTATATACTAATACACATCATTATTAGTCATTCGAAAATGTTTTCTCATTTCTGATTGGCAGAAAGAATCCAGCAAATTCTTAGGATTCTTATAAAAGCAGTCTTATTGATAGCTGGCATTGGATAAATTAAGATTACTGCATGATTGGCCACCGTTCCTCCTTATCAGGTCAGAGCTTCTCCCTGGTTTCCGTAGTGTGAAGAGACTAGCGAGTTTAACTCCTGAATGGGATGTTAGTTCATCACAGGTTACCTTTTCAGTATTTTTTTTACTGCTGGGTGTGCAGAAGCACACGGGTGGTTAAGACTTTGCCCAGGGTTCTTAGCACGGTAGGGGTGTAACAGTGATTTGAACCCACGATCAGGAGCCCAGCACCCTGACCATTACATCACTGGCCTCCTTCTAGATATCATATAAGAAAGATGGGCTCCACCCTGTGGAAGACAGGCCTGTCTGCTATCTTGGATAGTTAGTGCAATTACAGTGAACTTCTTTTTATTTTCTTACTATGTATGTTATGAACCATATCTGAGAGTGAGTAGCAACTACCAAGACAGCAGCGCAAAGTTCTGCCACCCAACAGCACTGGTGTAGCCGATCTATATTATTTGCTATTTGTGTACCTCTTCTTCTTCCAGAAAAAGAGAAAATAGCTGCCTGCTCTCAAGACTAGAGCTGTGGTTCTCACAACAATCCAGTAAAGTCCCATGTGGTGCCATGTAACTTTGTCAGCATAAAATCATACAGATACAGGCCAGCAGCTTTAATTAATGTTCACATCCACATGAATGAATGAGGGGAAACAGTGATTTTGTCCACTGTATGACTGTTGGTGTAAGTTAGGCTGATTTGATTTCTGTAATTGCTGATCTGAGATTTTCATGTGAAACCATCTCTAGAGTTTACTTAGAATAGTGCAGTGCAAAGTCATCCAATGAGCAGCATTTATGTTAAAAGAAACATCTTGTTGATGAGAGATAGCCTACAACATCAGAAGGCAATGTCGGGTTCGATTTCTGTAAGTCAAGAACGCAAAGCTGAGGCTGCATTGGGAACAGGCTCACAGAACCTGAATAGCTGAAGACTCGAAAGACGTGGTCTGATGATTCTTGATTTTTGTTGAGGGATGCAGATGATGGGACCAGAATATAGTGCCAAATATGCTAGTGTCAGCAGTCCAGGCTGGAGGAGGTGATATGTTTTATTGGTTCACTTTGGGCCTGCTAATACCAATCACTCATCATTTAGATGCCATCGCCTGCTTGGTTGACAAGGTTCAACCCTTCCTGGCCACAATTGACTCATCTGCTTATTATTATTAATATTATTATAAACAGGCGAAGTCTCATTGAAAATAGAATCTGTTCCCCCCCCCCCAAACAAATCTGCAAGCATTGTTACAACAATCATTCACTCATTTGCTGAACTGCTTAATCCTACTAGGACACTGGGCAAAGGCGGGCTACACCCTGAACAGCTCACCAGATTATCGCAATGCCAAATCACACACAACCACTCACTCCGATGGAGCAATTTGGAAGAATTAGTCTAATGTGCATGTCTTTGGACTGTGGGAGGAAACCGGAGCACCCAGAGGAAACCTACACAGGCCCACGGAGAACATGAAAACTCCACGCAGAAACGCCCAAGGTAACCCAGAACCTTCTTGAGGTGAGGCAGACTTGCTAACCACTACCATGCCACCCTTGTTACAACAATAAAACACACACAAAGACAATCCAGCTGTCACAAGTTTCAAATAAGATGCCAGTCTCTAAGCATCAATAGATCACAGATCAGGCCTGTAGCGAGGGGGCGTTCGGGGGGTTCAAACGAACCGCCCAAATTCCGCCAAAAGGTCCACCTAGGTAACCCTACAATTTTTTTAGTGGTTACTGCTTTATAATAGGCAGAGCCACTTATGTGATCGAGTCGTGAGTGATTGAGTGCGTGATGATCTTGAGTGCAGCCAATGAGCGCTTTGCTTTTACGAGCATTGTTTCGCCACACCGGTTGATGGCACTCAAACACTCACTTGGGTCTTTTCCCACTTAGTCGCAACAGACCCAAGAAAGTGTCATCAACCGGTGAGCACTAAAGCCCGATGGAGCAGTGACTTCAGAGAAGATATAGGAATCTAAATCATTTTATAATTACGTTTGCAGCTTGCATTTTTTTTTTTCACTGGTGAGTTTATATTTTTCATAGGCCTTAATTTTGACATAACAGACGTAATGATACACAACAGTTTAATAGCAATTATGCTGCCGTTCATAATATCACGGATGACGAGATTTTTGAGACCTTTGCTGTTTGTCAGAAATGTATTTTTTAAACCCATTAAATAAACAAACATATTCAAGATTCAAGAGTCTTTATTGTCATTATTTTCACACATAAAATTTTGAATTTCAGCTTTAAAAAGGTACAAGCAAGGGAATAAACTGCAATTAACACCGTCAAGAGCAGAATATAAACACAAGCAATTATATACACAACCTTTAAATAGAAATATAAACTCTAAACACCTATGAATAAAAACTGGACACTGGGATATACAGTATGTACATTGAAGGCACTATGAGATGAAATAGATAAATAGCAGCAG
>JBCNYH010000007.1:10485046-10523312 GCA_039654325.1 Tandanus tandanus | reverse complement strand
TATATATATCCATTCATTCATTCATTTTCTAACCCACAAAATCCTAATTAGGGTCGCGGGGAGACTCGCGACCATCTCAGCCAACTCTGGGCAAAGGCGGGGTACACCCTGTACAGCTCGCCAGGCCACCGCAGGGCCACACTCACACTCACACCTAGGGGCGATTTGGAACAGCCAATTAGCCTACTGTGCATGTTTTTGGACTATGGGAGGAAACCCACGCAAGCACGGGGAGAACATATTGATTTATATATATATATATATATATATATATATATATATATATATAGATAGATAGAGGCACAGAGAGAGAGATAGAGGGAGAGAGAGGGGGAGACAGAGACAAAGAAAGAGAGATAACCACTGTGTAAACAGGGCTGGTTGACTGTATCTGTGCATTTAATATATATATATATTTTTTTTCTTTTTTTAGAGTGTCCGACTTGAACATGAAACCAGCAAAAAATAGACTGAGCATCCCGCAGAGCTGGAGGGAAAGTAATCAGCAAAACTGGGAAACAAAACCAGATGAAAAATGAATCATTACATGGTTATGTATGAATTAGCCTGAAGTGCCATTATTTTAAAATGAATTTTCAGCTGATTAGTGTTTGATTTTGCTGTATGGAAAGGCACTTGTTCCATATGATTGCATGCAGTATAAAAAATGAACAAGATATACTGATTGTGACTTGTACATAAACACTTAAGGAATTTAATCAGGAACAGGTCCACATGAGGGCTCACTAAGAGACCTCAACTGTAGAAGGTACATTTTTAAGAACATTTTGTCTAAAACTTGTAATCATGTAATTAAAATGTAAAAAGTACATGATTTTAGATATTTTTTGACAAAATGAATTTCTTTTTCTAATCAACTGATACAATAATAAAATAATATTTGCACAGTCGGATAAGACAATCAGAGGCTTGAGCTGTGATGCTGAAGATAAATGTGATAGCAAAGACTGTTCATTAAAAGGAATCTTAATAAGTATATATATAAAGTTGAATTTGTATTTAATGCATTAGATAGAAGGCCAATTTCATAAAATGAGGTATCTGAGATCTTGATGTTTTATTGCTTTTAACCCTGAAACTCTCTAAAAACCACCTCAGGGAAAATACCGACCCAGTCCTTCCACCAGTTTATTTAAAAAAAAAAAAGATACTGTGCAAAGAATGAGTTGAATAATTAACTGTAAATAATGGCTTGTATATAATATTCTTTATACCATAGACAGTACCAGTCAAAAGTTTAGACAGTTTTTTGTGTGTCCAAACTTTGACTGGTATTTATATTTAGATCAAGGGTCGTCACTGTACACTGTAATTCCATATAATTTCAGTTATTTTAATATTTATAAATGAATATAATTTTTATATGTAGTGTTTAATTTATATTAATTGGGTTTAAATCAGTGGAATAACTTCAGATATTTTGGATGTTGCCCAGGTTCTTAATTTCCCAAATTCTAAGTTGACTGACCTTCCCCTTCTTTACACAACTTTGAGTGCAAAAAGTTTGTCAGAGTTATGGGAAGAGTGGATTGCAGCATAACTTCCGGGGAAGGAAAATACACAGGGCTTGTGAAGGGAACAAGTGTTTATAGCAGCAGCTATAACATACAGTACCAGTCAAAAGTCTGGACACACACACTCATTCTAACGGAAGTAGGAGGTGTGTCCAAACTTTTGACTGGTACTATAAATATATATATTCTTGTACAGTAGATACTTTGGCCTTACTAAAATAAAATAAAAAAATGAAGAAATGTCCAATGCAGTTGTATAGAATGCTCCCACTTCTTGTCAGTTGTATAACTGTTTAATTTTCCGTCACATCATTATAGTCTAATATTTGTGCCGTTGGGTTTTAGTATTCCATTATGCCCCCAGTATGAAAGTGCTATAAGGGTTTCAAACGTACTTACTTCATAAAAAAATGTAGTGATTGAGGAGCATTCATGTACTTATTGAAATCAATACTGTCTGACTGATTTAGAAAGAGTGATAAGAAGAACTGTGCATTATGATTATATATAATTATTTAAACAATTATTCCCAGGAGAAAGAACAAAACACTTCATAAACATCCTAACTTTTATTCGAACATCGAAACATTTTCTTAAAAGTGTTTAAAAAATATACTTATATATAAAGACGGTGACTAAATGTTGTGATTCATGGGGTAAATCATTCTGCGATTATTCAGAAAAAAAGAAAATAAACAGTCCTGCACCCCATGCTAAATGTTTGCAAAACACAGGCTACCTACAGGAACAAATAAGCAAGCAGAAGTTACAGTAATTAAGTTTCCAAACTGCCTTCTTATTACCTGTAGGTTTTTTCTTCTTTATGCTGCAAGCTTTTACTCATACTCTGCAGATCTTTTCTTTTCACTGGAATGAAATACTCAATGACTCGGATGTCTGTATGTCCAAATGAAAAGAAAACCAGAGGCTAGTGTCTGTATAATGTCAAGGATGCGAAGCCTGTAAGCTCCTTTGGTCAAAGCTCAAAATATCTGCATGAGAAGATAATCAGCTTGGGGAAGAAACCGTGAGAATGTTGTGTGAAAACACTGCCTGAACATCTCTAACTTGGGACGCATAACGGAAATACTGTGCCTTCTCATCAGTCAAGAGAACTTATAAAAGAAATCAATGAATGAAATGGCTGAAGGAAATAAGATTTTTAAGAAAACTACAAAGGAAAACAGGGAGAGACGAAGAAAGCGCTGGAGTGTTTCACTCGCCCTTAGTTACGAGATCTTCAATGTAGGCATCCAGCTCGTCATCACTGCTGATCTCAATATCCTAGAAAAACAAAACATCCATATAGGGTTAGGCACTATTTACAGAGGAACACGCATCAACAAAATGTAAAAACAAAAAACAAAACACGTTTGTAATTTTACAAATAATTTAATTTTAATTACTGAATCATTAAATGTAAATAATGAATTGATTTCAAAAACCTGTGTGAGAGGATAGATTTTTGTGTAAATGTGTTTGCACTGTGGTGTTATTGTATGCTGAATGCAAGTGTGTGTGGGAGAATGTGTCTCAGACCTCCTGTACTTTCTGGAGTAGAGCGACTATATTTGTTCGAAGTTTGCGCAATTTTTCTTCAGACTCTCTGAGTTTAGCCTCTGCTCCATTGCTCTTTTCCTCCACGGCCCGCGCTCGAGACTCAGCACGGCTCTGGTACGAGTTACACAGCTTCTGCAGCCCTGCCTCATACTGTTGAAAATACTCTTTCTGTAACATACACACAACTTGAGTTAAGGCTAAACTTGCATTAGCACAAGAACATCAACACTGAGACTAAGACAGGGAAGTCTGATCTTATCCACAAAGAGCCAGTGTGGGTGCAGGTTTTCACTTCAACCAAGCAGTAGCCACATCTTCCACCTGTTTCAATCACTGATCTAAAATAAATAAATAAATAAATAAATAAATAAATAAATAAATAAAGAGAGAATAGTTTGCACAGTAGTTTTTTAATTTTGAAGCTGAGTGGCAGCCATCTTGGTAAGACCACTTTAGTGTTGAACATTATACTCAAATAGCATAAAAAGATGGGGTAAATGAAAATAATGACATCCAAGATGTACATTTAATTTTAAATCCTTTTTTTTGGTGTGCCAAATTTCAGCTATGAAGAGCTATTTTTTTTTCAATTAATTACAAATATCAGTGAAATTATTCGTAAAGTTATGTGAATTTTAGGTATTCTGACCATCAGCAGTAAAATTTTCAGGGTTTCCGAGCTGTGCTGGCTTTCAACGGCTCCATTTTGAGATCTTAAAGCAAGGTGGTCTCACCAAGATGGCTGCCACCTGACTTCAAATTGAAACACTAATGTGCAATGTAGTCTTTTTTTATTTATTTATTTTTTTTTTAGAACAGTGATTGAAACAGGTGGAAGGTGTGGCTACTGCTTGGGTGAAATGAAAACCTGCACCCACACTGGCCCTTTGCGGATAAGAATGGACATCCCTGGATAAAGAGAATATGTAGATGTTTAGCACTTTACTCAAGTTACAGTTTCCATGGTTTCACTGTTAACAGACTAAATTAATCCAAAATATTAAACCATGTAGCATAAGGATGTACTCACAATGGGGAACGCCACAAGGTCTTCAGCATTCATAGTGTTGACCGAATCTTTTGGGATTCGAAAATCAGGTGGGAAAAAGTATCGCAGCAGTGTCCTAGAATAAACACAAAATAATGCAAACTCAACAAACACAACAAATATATACACATACAGTTTATTAAGAACATTATAATAATACTAATTTGGGCCTCTGGGGTCAATGCTGAAATGACTGCATTACACAATTCCTGCAGATTTCCTGGTGCACTTCCATGCTGTGAATCTCTCATTATATCCTAAACATAATCTATTGGGCTCCGATCCAGTAACTATGAAGGCCACTGAAAAACAATGAACTCATTGTCATGATTATGAAATCAGTCTGAAATGGTTTTTGCTTTGTGATACGGTGCATTATCATGCTGGAAGCAGGCATTTGAAAATGGGCAAAATGTGCTGTCTGACCCTACCATCTGCCCAGCTCAGCAGAAATCGGGTGTCATCACACCAGGCTACATTCTTCCAGTCATGAACTATCTGCTTGGTGAGTGTGTGCACACTTCAGCTTCATGTTCTTGGCTGTCAGAAGTAGAAACGTGGTCTTATGCTCGTCAAAATTATAAAGAAATCCTAACTGAGGTATTGAAACCTTTAAATCACCTCAGGTTAGACTGGCCATTCTCCATTGAGTTCTTTCATCAAGAAGGTGTTTTTGTCTGCAGAACTTCCAGTCACTGGAGGTTTTTTCTGCTAAGCTCACATTTTTTTTCCTATTCTGATGGGTTGTGTGAATATTACCAAAAGCTGTGGTTATGGGCCAGTGCATGATTTTATGAATTGTGCTGCTGCTGCATGATTGGTTGAACAGGAGTGCATGTTAACAATGTGTCTACTTTTTAACTTAGTCATGATAGAAGTGGAATAATCTGTTAGTCTTGCCACAAGCACACACACACAAACACACGCACACACACACGACCACCCACCTCATCATAGTGACTAGGCCTTCCGTTGTTTCTCTGCTCGGGGCGTTCTGGGTTGTGTCAGGTTCTGCAGCAGTGGGTGGAGTCACAGACCGTGCTGGGCCCTGATTGGTGTCTGGACTACGCGACTCTGGTGAGGCAGGCCGCATAAGGCGGACATCTTCGCTGCCCTTAAACACCCTTAGAAAAGATGAAAACAAAAAGCAGTTTAAACTATAAGCTAGCAGTGACAACTTGGTGATAGTGGGGCTTGACCTTCAGGAGCCAGCACCTAAACCACCAGGCCACCACTGCCCCCGTTATTTATAAATAAAAACACCAGGTTGCAATCAGAATTCATATATTTCACAGACTGGAGTGCATGTGTGCAATTAAAGAATCACATGATCTTAATATAACATCACGAAGACTAGAGAAATCATAAAGATCAAAGAGCTAATAAAACAAGACCAGATTCTGGAAATAAATATACGTATATTAAAAAGCAAAGCAGGCAAAACCTCAAGCACCACTTTATAAAAGATATAATGGCATTTTGGAATGCAAATTCAAGATGGCAACTGTGACAGCCATATTGGATATCAGATGAAAAAAAAAATCGATAGGCTTTTGTAGTTATACAGTCCCAACACCATCACCAAAATGTTGATCAGTGATTTTATTTTGATCTAGTGTATGGAATACAAATTCAGGATGGCAGATGCGGTGGCCATGTTGGATATCGAACCGCAATGAAAACTGATAGGCTTACGCAGTTACCCTGTTCCAACCTCCACATCAAAAATGGTGATCATCGGTGATGGCGTTTTTGACTTAGGGTGCAACATGCAACTGTGGACAGACAGGGTGGACAGGTGGGCAGACAGGCATCGCATGTGGCGACAATACCCCTCACGCCCATTCAAGGGTTGAGGGGTAAAAAGGTAATAACAGGCTACACCAAACATTGAACATCATACTGAGCACCATTAAATCCATTTAAAAAAAAGGAAAGAATACGGTACACCCATGACTGCCTACAGGGGGCTGTCCATCAAAAATCAGTGACCAGGAAAGAAGGGCAACCAGAAGTCACAGGAGGAACCAAGACTGTGAAGAGGGCTTGAAGGAAATGTGGCACACCATATGAAATCCCATTTAGTGTTTGCTATGAGAGACATGACCATCTGGTCTAATGACAAAAACAGGACTTTTAAAATTTTATTATTTTTTTTGCCAAAGCACAAAGCAGTATGTGTGGCAAACACCCAGCAGTGCTCATCATTCTGAGATGATGATTGCAGCATCATCCTCATGTAGGGACACCTTTTATCAGCAGGGTCAAGGAAACTGATAATTATTATTTTTTAATTAATCTTTCCACAAAAGGCAGTTTGAGGGCTGGTTCAGAGCCAGTGCCTCTTTTGAATTTTTTATTTTTTTTTATTTTATTTTTTTTATTTTAATTTTTTTTACAGCCAAAGAACTGATACTTGGCCAGGATACTTGGTTTGAGTGTGGCTTGAGGTATTGTACCACTTTCAACCAGTAACCACCACACAAAACTGACCCTCAACTTGAAATTCCTGAAAACTCGATAGTCTTCTCAACTGCCAATTCTTTCTCAGTCTATGGACTGACATCAAATCAAGTTGGCCATGCAGTGTAAAGCACACCTTCTCTACTGTTAAATTAGTGTATAGTAGCATTGGCTTTTAATTAGTCATACAGAAAAAATTACTTGGTTCACTGATCATTACTTGGTCATATTTTTAATGTTAGCGGGCTAGGTTTTTGCTAAGGTTATTTGCTATTGTCTGCTGTTATTGATGTACAGTCCAAAGCAATAAGACGTACTTGTACAAGTGCCATTAAGGTAGCTTTGAGTGCTCTGACAAAGCAAACGGAAAGATCTGCATTCATAGAAGCAGCCATGTTTTGTTTTTTTTGTTGGTTTTTTTACTTTATGTGCTGGGTTGAAAAATGGTGTCATTACAACAAAAATTACCACTTTACAAGGAAGCACAAATTTAGCAATAAAGCAGGCACATTATTATATAGCAATAAAAGGACATGCAGTCTGATTGGGCAACATGCAGGCACTAAATCATGTACATGATAGATCAAGTAAGTCAATAGCTAGCTGGACTGTGTGCTATGATTGTTAGCATCTTCCATGGGATGGGAAACAAGCTGAAACTACCCATCATTAGTGTAAAAAACAGGATGCATATGCTAGATGAGTAGTTTATTGTGGACTGGCAATTCAGGAGATACAGGAAATGAAACATAAACTAAACCAAACAAGCATAGCATTTAGCCAGCTAACAAAGTACAAGCAAGCACAAGGCAACGAACAGGGAATATACTGAAAACCGGAAAACTAAAGCACAACAAAGAGCACCAGCGTTGATGCCATGAAGGCCGCTGAAAGGCTTAACATTCCACACACTGGCCATAAGGAGAGAATATAAATCCACTTCCTGATTGTGAATACCACTCACTCTGGAAAACTCTTTTTGTACAGACCTTGCCTATTTCTCAGTTAATAGTAAAGAGCTTGAGCTGAGCTTTCTCTGTACAGACTGAGCACTCAGTTAATAAGTGGTTCATATACAGTACACAGCCAATTGGTACAGCTGAATTTATACAAAGATGCAGAGTAAATATTTTGCCATTTTCCATGTATGTGTATTCATACCAGCGGTCCCGTGGAGTATTCATAGGGACGTAATCAAACTTTACTTTCCAGCGCACACTATCTTTGCCAGTTTCTACAGCAGTCACACGGCCAGTGAACCATTCTCCATTCACCTTTGCCTCCACCTGTAAGCCTTTATCTGTGAAACACATACACACGAGAAAATACTTTATGCAAGTCTACCAATGCCAAGCAAACATTTTGGGTTTTGAATGCAAAGTCATGTGAAAAAAGTACATCTTGAACAAGCACGCGTATTTTTTCCTTACAACAAAAAGTTTCTAGGCTTGAACAAATGGGGCCTTTCTGGGTGCAGTCCGAAGACATGCACATCAGGTCAACTGGTTACACTAAATTTCCCCCAAGTGTGAAGTGGGCGTAAATGGTTGGATGTCTCTGTGTTAGCCCTGCAATATACTGGTGGCCTGTCCATGTTGTAAGCCACCTCTCACCCATAAGTCAGCTGGGACTGGTTTCTTGATGAATAAGTGGTAAAGATAATGGATGGATGGATGGAAGAACAAGCAAACATATCACCCTTGGATACAGTGTCTACAGAAAAAGGTATAACCCCACAAATAACTAAAAAAATTCACATTTTGTAGTAATTAAAAAAAAAGGCATGTGGACAAAGTAAGTACACCCTTAAATTTATCAAACCTCCAAGTCCACAAATTAGAATCAGGTGTTACAGTTTAGATGCCATTGATTAGAACCTCTAGCATGATCTACTGTACATGTAATGTGGCATATATTTTCAAAGACTGCCAATTTGACCAGAACTGGCCACCCCAGCAAATTCAACCTGAGAGCAGACCATTTGATGAGAAAACAAGTCTCCAAGGACCCCAAAATTTGGATCTACAGGGAAATCTTGCAACTATTTGTGCCAAAGTGCATACATCTACAAATTGGACCTACATGGAAGTCACGCCAGGAAAAATTTGCCTTTGCTGACTATAGTTCTGAATGCTACTAAAATGTTGTGGGCAGTGCTTGCGAGCAAAACCCTTAACCATTTTGCAAATGAAGGAAGAGTGCTCAAAATTTCAGCAAGTTCATGTCAGGGACTTGTGGACAATAATGCAAAATGCGTAAAAGAAATTATTCTTGCTAAAGGGGCAATGCTAGCTTCTGATTGATTCCTTTGTTGAATAAATTATTGAAGAAGCTCATTTTCCATGTAGTTTTGTTCAAGCTAGGCTATCGTCTTTATCTGTTGGCACTATATTGAAAAGGGTGAAACATTTGCTTAAAATAAAATTCAACAGTTTCCATGGGATGTGCTCTGCTGTGTTTGTATTTGACTGTATTTATATAGAAAGGTTGGGTACCTTTATGGGCATTTTTTAGTGCATCCTGTTTTGAATCATCCTCTGTGCTATTGCTGACTTGCTAAAAAAACACAAAGGAAGATCTGTAAAGATTTTGCTTAATTTACTTTGTTTATATGGTATAAATCTAGCACAGATGACTGAGGAGTATGGTAAAATGGTTAATATACCTCTGTACTATTCACTTGTTTGGTTGGCAGGACCTTCTTCTCTACGGTTCCCTTGCCACGAGATGGAGCAGGTGCTGCCAGCTTGGATTTCTTGGGTTGTGGCTCTTCTTCCTCTTCACTCTCTTCTTCTTCTTCCTCCTCCTCCTCTTCTTCTTCTTCTTCCTCCTCCTCTTCTTCCTCGTCTTCACTTCCTTCATCTTCTTTTTCTTTTTCAGCTTTACCCTTTCTGATACTTGCCCTCTTGCTAGCTGGTGTTTGCCTGGTCGTCTTTATGGAGGATGGCTAGAACCATTTAGAGATATACCATTCAAGTTTTTCTCAATGTTCAATAATTCATCATCATAACCCTTAAGTCCTGTAACTGAAACCTTTGGAGCCATTTTGAACTCCTGGCTAATGTTGGTGCATGTTTGTGCATACTCACTGTTGTACTGCGTGTCTGAGTTACACTCCTGCGAGCTGAAGCTTTTGAAGGTGGAGGTGTGGACACTGTTTTACTGGTGGCTCTTGTCGATTTGGGGGGAGGGGTGGGGGCTGGTTTGGCTTTGGATGGTGTAGTAGAAGCTGGAGGAGTTCTACTAGGACGTGAATGTCCTGTAGATTTAGGAGGTGGAACTTTAGCTGAAGGTGACTGACTGACAGCATTTTTGACTACGGCAGGAAGCGGGGGTGAACGAGGGCGGGCCGCTGCACGCTGTGATGACCGAACAGCAGTCTAACAGAAAGGAAATAAACAAACAAATCTTTTCACAATGTGCCCCTTTATTTCTCACACACACAAATATATATATATATATATATATATATATATATATTTACAAACAAGCAGTAAAGGGAAGCTTGAAAAGAAGTACCTGTGATGTTCGCTCCTCTGCATTCTTTGTGCTGGCCTCTAGTGGGAGCCGTTTTACGTCTGCTGCCGACTTAACAGTTGTGGTTTTCTGTAATGGAAGGTAATATAATAGGTATATTAGGTCAAACAGACAATTTATAGCAAAGAAGAATAATATATTAAAGAATGTAGTAGCACCTGTAGAGCCTCTAATTTCTCCTGTTGCTGACGAATTTTTTCAGAAAGCTCTTTTTGTTTGTCTTCTGAGGTTTTAGTATCTTTCTTCAAAACACCAAGTGGTAAATTTTGCTTCTGTTCAGGAGCATCACACCTGAGAAAAAACAAAAAGTAGAAACGGATCATTTTATAGGGCTAAAAGACAGAGCAGAAAGTGTACAAATAATATGAAAAAGAGGGAATTAATAAAATACCAGCTAAGCCCTCTTACTGTCTTAATTTTCTATACCTGTCTTGTGTTCCATCAGGGTTCATGAGACAGACCCAGCTATCTGGGTAACGCTTATCCACAGCATCCATCTGAAACGGCAATGTACGCCACTTCAGACATTTATCTGAGAAACAGAAAAGGGAGTTGTGGTTGTTAATGAAAGCAGTCTACATAAAGAACTGAAAATTTACAATAAATCATGCTTAGGCTTGACCGAAAGGCAGGTGCACATACCACACTGTATGGTCACAGGAATCTCCATGGCTCTGCGCCGACGGAACCGGAGATCATTTGCAGGCGTAGCATTCCAGTTGGCAGACAGGTAGCCAAACTCATCCCAGAACTTCACTATACCTTTCTGAGCTGTTCAGGACATGAGTGTATATAACTTAGCAAATCATTCTGAATGATTAAAAAAAGAATGTAAATATTAATTAAGAAAGACCTCATATACTCACCTATACCAATGTCCTTCCAATATTGGGCAAGATATTCTCCCATAGCTCTGAGTAAATGTCTATACTCTTTAGCATCTGCAAAATCTTGCTTATTATGTGTTGGCTCTAGTACAAGATAAGGAACATCTACTACTCCTACTACTCCTCCACATGCCCTGGAATATGCACAAAAATAGCAACCAATGTCATACTGCAGCCAACCTGAAACCTTTGTTTCAGATTAGCAAAACAACTCAACTCATTAAACTTGAAAGACATTTGATATCTAAATAAATGCTTTGATGATTCCAAGTCACTGATGTCTAAAAACCAATAACTAAATATAAATAATATAAACTGAGAAGATCCGATAGAGCCTCTTGTACAAGTGGTGAAATGTACCCAAAATTCTAAGACGAGTGTAATCACTTTGACTTAAACAGTACGTGTAGTGAATTCGTGTTACTAGCTATTTAAAGCAATGATGTATAACATCGGTGGTTCTTTCCAGCAACATCAGTCCATGCCCATTGTCAAAGTATGTGCGAGTGCTGCGACTCTAGGCATGCTCAGAGACATGTTGCCTTTCTGATAGGCTGTTCCAGCCTGGTAGCGATGCGAAATTGTTGGATTGGCTGGGCTACGTCACTGACCCGTGTAGCATAACACATTTTCGGCCAGTGCTGAGCTGCACGAACAACAAGCGCAGAAATCGCAGAAAACATTTCTTTTTGTTCCTAAACCAGCTGAGGACTGGAAAAGCCTAATTGGCTGCATAAGCCATTTTGGATCTACCATCATGCACATATCTGGCAGCATTCTGATCCTCAAAGTCACTAAAATGTAAGTTTCACTGTCTCCAGAAGCAACGTTAACTCCGCCCAAAGCATTGACGTCACTTCCGGGGAAAAACTGCGAACCCCCGCAATTCAGCACACCATTAGTAATCCACGAGATACATTTACCAGTTTTGTGCGTTTTATGGTCATTTATGCGAAAAAAATAAGCTCTGTAACGCATAAACGTATTACATACGCACAATTTATGCTGTAAGGATGACCAATACCGGTACACTTTAATAATACTACACAAGACTGTTTCACTTGAAAGCTTATGTCTGCTACATGGACACAAAATACTCACATTCCTCCATCCAGTTGTGGTCCAGTCTTCTCATACATCTTAATGAGTCGACTACAGTTATAGATAAACATGCCATCTTGGTCTCGCCTGTCAATGTTCACGCCAAAGATGAAATTCAGCTCTTTGGGCTCCTTCAGCGCCCTGACACATGAACAGAATCAGAGGGTTAATCACATAATTCCTGTTTGTTCTTTTTTTTCCTCCCCGAGTACCAACAGTAAAGTCATCACCTGTGAATCTGATCAAAATGTAGGTAAACTAAAATAGACCCTAATGCATCGGTTCTCTTTCTGGCACTACGGCAAATGCAGGTTGTATCTCAACCACTGGGTACAGCTGCTCTTGGCTTTTAGTGAAATAATGCTGAAAAGTATAGGTGCAATGGGTACAATAAGTAAGTGAGCATGATAACTGGGCTCCGTAGTTAGCCCCCTCTATGAAGGCGGTGATTGTTCAAGTGTATATTAATGCATGTAATGAGAAGTGTTCTTTTTTATTAAATGATATTCAACACACACTATGTCTATATCCTGGTTAGCAATACGAGAAGCATCACATGTGGACATTTGTTAATCAGTGACATGGAGCTCAGTCTACCCACGACTGACTGAATGTTGACTGATTCTGTAAGCCACATCTATGTTCAATAAGTCCACGCCAAACTTGTACTACTCCAGAGAAGTCCCTACTAGGCTTTAGTTATGTCGTTACTATGCCATTAGTATGTCCTTATGAAGTTCTTACTGGGTTCAATGTTTAACGACATCCTCCACATCCATGTAGACATCTAAGTTATACACTTCCTACTGCACCCACTCAATATTTTGGGTACATAGTGGGAACATGGCTGAATGTGATGGGGGTTTAAGGGACAGTATCAGCAATTATCATCCTTTGTATGACTGTTAATAAGTACATATTATCAGGATGTTTCATGCACAACTTCCACTAACTACAAAAGAAACTGCATTAGCATTCCAAAATGTAAGAAAGCGGTTGGGTATAATAATCATTCTGTGACTGAAGAGATGACTGCTTGGCCACCTGAATAACTTGGGTTTTATAAGAATCACTACAGGTCAAAATTGACACAGTGGGGATCTTTTATGAGCTGCACACATGAGGTCACGATCACAAGCTACTGAGGTAACGGCCTTGCTACTGGTATGCCGATAAAAAAAGCTAATAAAAGTATGCCACTAATTCCACGCCTTAGTAGATCCGTAGTTACATTCAGAACCATGTGTCTCAGGACTTGTTTTAGCATTTTACCACAAAATGTTGATGTGATGCTCTTCAACAGTTCTTTGAAGTAAGAACTGTATTAGTATGTCTCTGGTGTGTGTGTGTGTGTGTGTGTATTTGTAGTACTTCTGTTTAGATGCATGAATGGCTTGTTTTCGATTCGCTTCTGCGCGCAGTGCTGTAGCTGAATCTTGTGCTTTTCTCAGCGCAGCCTGAAAAAATTGAAACAGCAACAATTTAAAAGAGCAACCATATCTGTATTCATCTGCAGGCAAAGGAAATACTATTAAACATAAAAAATAATCATAGACCATAAACATATATTACAATTACTTATAAAGAGACCTTAAAGGACTAATCTGTACTATACGGCCAAAAGTTTGTGGACACCTAGCCATAACACCAATATGTGATTCCCCAAGATGTTGCCACAATGTTAGGACACGACTGTCTCTGTATGCAGCAGCGTGAGGATCTTATCTCAGTAGAACCAAAGACCCAAAATATGTCCCAGCATGGCAAAGCCTCTCTGCATAAACTGAGCTCCATGAAGGCATGGTGTACCAAGTGTGAAGAAAAGGATTCTAGTGTCCTGTACAAAGTCCTGACCTCAACAATACCGAACACTTTTAGGATGAACTAGAATGCTGGCTGTGTGCTAAGCCACCTCACCCAACATTAGTCTCTGAGTGGTCTAATGCTCTTGTGGCTGAATGGGAAAATGTCGAGACATACTTAACATAACATAAAAAAAGTTAAAAGATTTCCCATAAGAGTGGAGGAATTTACATCAGCATACAATCACATATAGATATGTGTGTCCACATACTTTTGGCCATATAGCGTATAAAGCATGGGTAATGTGCAACAGTTAGTTCTGAGTTCTCACCCTGGCCTCTTTAGACAAATCATTTCCCAGTTTCAATTCCAGAGCGCGAGCTTTACTCTCTGCTTCTCTGGCCTTCTCCTCCGCTTTAAAATGAGAAAGAAAGAAAAAAAAAGAGTATAAAATTGCAGTCACCAGATGCACATCACAAATTCAATCACCTGTCAGTATGTCAGACTCATCACAGTACCGCTATAAAATACAGCTGTGTTTTTAACGTACTCACCAAGTTTTGCAAGATGATCGGCTTTCTTCACCTCTTGCTCTGCTCTTGTTTTGAAGCGTGTTGATGTATATTTATACATCCTGCATGAAAGAAAACACCCTTTGAGCAAAGCATTACATAGGGACATACCAACCAATCAAACAGTTCATCTTTTTTATTTAACACCAACATATAATGCTGGATTGGTATTGGATCATGTTTAATGTTCTTATTTCCATTAATGGATATTACCCTGTAAATATGTTAATAAAAATATTATAAACCTCATATGTGGACACAGGACACTGAGTGTGTCAATACATGACCCTATCTCAGAAAGTGATGTTTAGCTTGCTGAGAGGCAGCTCTGTAAGGAAGTTTGTTAGCAATTCTGAGTGAACACCTACACTCGACGATGACATCATAAAAGGAAAGAAAAAATGGAAATATTTAGATTTATGGATCCCTAATTTAGCTCATCTTTTATTTGGACAGTGGCACGGTGGCACTGGTTAGCACATTCGCCTTACAGCAAGAAGGTACTGAGTTTGTTTTTTGTGTGGAATTTGCATGTTTTCCCCGTGCTTCTGTGGGGTACTCGGGTTTCCTCCCACAGTCCAAAGGCATGCACATTAGGGTAATTACCTGTTCCAAATTGCCCTTAAGTGTGAGTGTGAATGGCTGTGTGTGGTTTGGCCCTGAAGTGGACTGGCGAGCTGTTCAGGATGAACCCTGCCTTCTCCCAGAGTCAGCTGAGACAGGCTCCAGCCTCCCCTTGACCCTAGTATGATTAAGTGGTTCGGGAAATGAATGAATGAATGAATGAATATTATTTGCATGTTATGAATGTTAAATAAAACAAAAGAAAAAGTTAAACTACCTGCATCTTCCATCACTAACACAAAAAAGAGAAATTACAAAAATATTATTATATGGGTATATCTATGTAAAAATGCTGCATGTGTACCTAGGATTAAATAAACAGCAGGAGAGCCTTTTGGTTCTGACTTTGTGTCCCTGAATAAATATTCTCATCCTGGGATCGATGTATAAAACAGCTGCATAGGCACGGAATGAGCGTCTTTCTGGCTTCCTGTTCCAAACACAAACACTTTTACATATAAAGGAAAATGACAAACAGAAAGAGAAATTTGAAAAGAATAAATTCAATAAAACAGTGTTGACTACAGAGACACTCACACTCCTTCTACAGGTGTCCCTGCCATCAGGATGTCCTGGTGATCTGTCTGCACATCCAACTCAGGCTCTCGGTTGTCCATAAGTTTCAGATTATAAACTATAACCAGTGTCCCTAAAAATGCACACACAAGGTTTAAAATATGTATTCAGAGGCATACAACTTTGTGAGAATGCTGCACTGATGGTGCATTGTAAATATTGTAGAAATCATACCGCTGACTCCCTCAATTTTTTTGAACTGCTGGAAGAGCTGCTCTTCGCTTTTGAAAGGTGAGTACTTGAAAATGAGTTCTGTCTCAATTGCATATTTTTCTGGGTCTTGAGTAATAGGCTGCTGGGTCTTCAGATCCCAACTGGGCAACGGAACAATAACCTACAAATATATGAGAGAGTGGGATGACAGAACATGGCAGGCAAGAAGGCTTGTTCATTGCAAATTAGGCAAGACATTAAAGAAAGTGTTTAAGGAAGGGTGCTATAATCAAATATAGATCTAATTGGGCCCCCGAGTGGCACATCAACAAGGTGCTCGACTATCCAGGTAGATGCCACAGCCATCAATGACCAGGAATCCATAGGAGCTAACTCTAAAGATGCTTCATTAAAGTGATTGTCCAGATTGCTTGTGGTTGTTTCCAATAAAGTCATAAACATTTCTCAATTTGCATACATCTATTGCATAATTACCCATCTATCCCATCTCTCATCCATGATACACTGGGCCACATTCGTGGTTTCAGTTGCAATGTATGCTTTTAGATAAGAGGGTCCCAAGAGCACATTGTTTAAAAACACTGCAATGTGCTTGTTTTAGACATAATGAAATCATTTCTTACTTCATCTAGTCCCTCCTCTTCATGAAAAGTTCGGGACAAAAACAAACATGTTAATTTCGCGTCCTTCTTCGTGAACAGGATGAAGTCTTTACCAATACGCATTGAGCCACTAAAAAAGAAAAATAATTGAAATCATAGGGGTTAAACATTTACAGAAATGAGTAAATATGGAGTTTTTGGGAAAATTTCAGGTCGATTTCTCTCATCAGAACTGTAAGTTTTTATCAAAGGCACTTACGACTTAAGGCCATTTCCATACTGGCCAATATGGGTGGACTCAGGAAACCTCTTGCTGGATTTTCCAAACTGAATGACATGTGTTGCCTCACCTATCAAAATAAGATTGGTATACTTCCGTAAGACTCCTTAAGTCTACAGAGACATGCTGTAGAGTTGAGTTTTGAAGGTGATTAAAGGTGCATTAGATATTAATTATACTTACTCGGGTCCATTCCGGTCCCGTCGTCCAAGAAACAAAGCATGAAGCCCCCTCTAAGGTCTGGCCTTTTCTCTAAATTTCCAAAAGAGGCAAATATGAATTGATACAAATAGGATTGAGTAAATAACATGTTAATTAATTTCCAGTCGAATAACCTCATACATAAACATCTTATCACACTGAATGACTCAGTACCTGTGTATATGTCAATCCTTGTAGCATTTGCATCTCTGTGGAGAAAAAAAAAACAGGAATGAGATTTCCATATTTAAGACATGCTAGGTTATATTTATATATTTATAACATTGACATTTGTCAATAAGAAAGGGAAGGAAATAGTAGGTGGACACCTTGAATTGTCAACAAGCTCAGCCAAAGCTCCAAAAAGAAACTCGTGTGTTGTTCTGTTGGTTACAAAAAAACACATAAAATCAAAAGAAAATCCTACATCTACTACTACTAATAATACTAAGAGGAAGAAAAAAAAAAAAACAAGCATGGGATCAGTCAATATATTAGTGTGTCTAAAATATGTTAATGGTAGACTGATACTTTAGGATGTAGATAAGCAATGGCATAGCTGACATCTAAACACCATATTGGGAGAATCACACAAACATATGTTTTACACCTCAAGGGGACTATTCATCACTTTTCACCAAGCCTGAGGCATTATAATTGTTTTAGTATATACTACACTGGAACATAAGAAAAGCAAACTAAGTGTGACAGTATCAATCATGCTCCCTTATGACATCCTTTAAAAGTCATTTACAGTTTTAGTATACACGACATGAGAACATAAGGAAAGCACGCTCCATCACATAATCTTCTGAAACTTATTGAAAGACCCATGAGAAACATGTGGGCCATATTGCATGCATCATGGTATTCCAGTGTAATAATATGAGTATTAACACCCATGTAATGGTAACCAAAAACCTCCTTTTTTAAAAACATCTAAAATGGTTCCAGAATTAGTTCCATGATTTTGAGTGTGAATACGGCACGTTTGGAGAAAATCCACTATAAATTAATGCCAATGTCCAGTGTATCGGTAAGTTGGCTTTCACTTGAGTAAATTTATTTTGTTTGTAAATAAAATTTATTCAGGCTGTAAGAAGGCATTTTTGTTCCATAGTTGTAAGTTTGATGGGCTACATTTATTTATTATAAGGTTTTGATTAAGTATTTGATGGTCAAATGTGAATACAAGTCTTCCTTCCATTGTTCTACTGGCAATTGTCCAATTCCATATCAATGCACCAAAGTTATCCAAAAAATTAAAAGGGAGCAAATCACATTAAGAGATTCTTTTGCATCGGTGCTGAAAAACACTACAACACTGACTGTCTAAAATACAGTGTTTTAGACCCATGACTCATGCATGGTGTGGTACTTCTCGTGGTTTGTTGGCCAGACACTACAGCAGGTTTGTCTCCACGGTACAAAATCAAAGGGGGAAAACATTAAACACAGAAGTGCTTCAAAGTTTTAACAACCTGCAGGTGCTTTGACTTCTCTGTTTTAAACATATAAAAGGTGAAACTTCATTCAGTACAGTTTTTATACATCGTGGTTTAAAGATGACGTCCTCCAAATGGTGTCTGTCATTGTCTATACACGCTTGAAGGCGATTTCATCATGTCATGGTGGCAACTATCTCCTGCTGAATAACAAACTGAAGGGCTTCAAGAGTTTGGGGTTGATGAGTATACACTCGTGGTTTAAGATAGCCCCTCAGAAAAAATAAATCACAAGGGGCGAGGTCAGGGGACCGGGTCGGACACCCAACATCACGAGATCACCTGATCCGGAATCATTTCCCTCAGCACTTCCAATGATCTTCGAGCTGTGTGTGCTGTAGCTCCATCTTACTGAAATCACACATCAACCCCTTCAAGCTCATGGTGCTCAAGTGGGGTTAGGCCACCACCAGACCATAGCACCGCCTCTACTGCCTCACTAATTTTAATGTGTGCAAATAATGATGAACGAAAACCGTATTGAACAAAGTGTCATGTGTGCAAATTTAATCTTAAAATTATCGTACCTTTTTTATTTACCTTTGAAATGTGGAAGGTCACCCTGAATTTGTATAAGTGCTTTATGAATGGGAAATAAAGTGCAACGATGTGTAATCTCCCTAGTCCTGTATTTTAAGATTTGTAAGATTGTAACAAGACTTTTGTTTTCATTAACAAATGGACTCTCCTTGCTCCATCTGCAAGAGATATGGCCAGGTGATAGCAATGTAAATAGGACAAGTTAAAAATGTTTTTATTCGATAAGTTCACAGTGAGAAAACAACTTTTGCAGACCGTACTTTGTTTCTGGTCTTTTTAACCTTGTCATCAGTGGAGCTGACATACTTTAGCATTCTGTTTAAAACTATCAGTGCTGTGTATGTATACGAGCTGGAGAATAGATGGGATTGGTGAAGGGCAAACAATATTGTCTCAGCTCCAAAAGTATCAAATCTGCTGTGTGGGAATATTCTTGATTCTTGATTTAAGGTCCAATACAATGAGAAGGGTAAGATCTTGCTCATTGCACATGTACAGCATATACACTACATTTACATTTATGGCATACGGCACCCTCATCCAGAGCAACTTTATACAACTGAGCAATTGAGGACTAAGGGCCTTGCTCAAGGCCCAACAGTGGTAGCTTGGAGGTACTGGGGCTTGAACCCTCAACCTTTTGGATCAGTAAGCCACCACTGCCCCATGTACACTAAATGTAGTCTGCAATGCATTATGCAAGTTTTGGAAACGGGGGGAAATTGTCAGGCATCTTGTAATACCACAATTGAAGTACTAAACAATTCCGTAACATACAGTATATCATTACATAGTCTTTGCAGCATCCTCTAAAATGTGCCAGAAGCATTTTTAATAAGGATAATGAGGGCTAGCACATACTGCCGCCAAGACACCTCCAAGACACATAAAGCCAGACACTATACTGCCGAACACAACAGAACATCGACTCTTCGGCATGTATAAGCCCACAGGTGCCCACAAGTGGCTAATGGTTAAATTTTTTTTTTTTTTGGATTTTGCTATACTTTATTAATCCCGCAAGGGAAATTATTACCTCTGCATTTAACCCATCCAAAGTGAGCACACACACACGTAAACAGTGAGCACACACACACTCAGAGCAGTTGGCTGCCACACACATTGTGGCACACGGAGAGCAGTTGGGGGTTAGGTGCCTTGCTCAAGGGTACTTCACTCAGAATGTAGAGGAAGGGAAGGTGCAGCTCACTCCCCCACCACCACACATTTTTCCTGCTGGTTCGGGAATCGAACCGGTGACCTTTCGTTCCCAAAGCTGCTTCTCTAACCATTAGGCTATGGCTGCCCTGGTTGCCTAGCTGGACAGGGGAGAGTGTAAAGCCATGCCTCCTACCCAGAAGGTACCAGATGAATGCTTTTCTGTTGTATCACTAGGTTCAGCGAATGGGATAATGGTTTTATTAATAGAATCAAGTTCTAGCACGATTTTGAGCTCACAGTTGAGAAGATCCAGCATACACAATCTGTAAAAGAGAATTTAACTATTCCGCGTAATAGAGCACATCAGCTCAGATCACTTTACAGTGTTCCTTGATGTGTAACTACACTGACATTCTTCATCACCAGCCCATGCCTTATGATAAAACGTTCTGTGCTTTTCAACCTCAATGAACCAATTTCTGCACTTCTCTTATAACTGGATCATCACCGAATCACATCCATTAAGAGTAACCTTACTGCATTTCTTTATACACTGCACACCCAAAACGAGTTCCTGGTCCATTTTGTTAGAATTAAATTCTTAGTATTAGTACAGTCAGAGAATGAAATCCCCCCACCCCCCGTTTCAATCATACAGACACAATTACCTCCTCACTCCAAAAAACAGTAATACTTACGAGTTTGTGTGCAGGTATTCAAAGGTGAGCTGAGCACGGTTTAAGCTGCTGTAATTTGAATATGCCATTGTCTCAAGTGGTTAAAAGAGAAACGCACTCCCGGTCACTTTTCTTCTTTACATACTTTTGAAGTGACGCGGCTCTGCAGCAGTCCTGCAACACCTACAAAAAACAAAACAAAACAAAAGCAAACAACAAATCTTAACGGACAGTTACGCCATTCATTCATTGAAAAGCTGCAGCAGTTAGTTGTTCTTTCTAGGGTTACCAACCATCCCTTAAAACGTCTGTTGGTTCCTCTCAACATATGTATACGTACAATATATACTACAATGTAATTGTGCAATTGGATTGGTTCATTATTTTAGGATACCTAACATATTCCCTGAGACACAACGTCGAGAGGGTGATTCAATTCAGCCACATCCACCAAGCCTGAGGTGCACAATTGTTTTAGTATATACTACACGGTAACAGACACAAAAAGCACACTAAAATGAGATTTGTATGAGTTCTCTCTCTCTGTCACAATTTCTTCACATTTAAAAATATGTCGGATGCGTGTGAGCTGGAGTGCAGCGCGAGCAGGTGTCTCTTTAACTCTCTTTCCGAGTTTGAGTATATACGACACAGAAACAAAGAAAAAAGACAAGATCTCTATAGTTTATATTTATACATTTTAACCATGACATTACGGCAGATCAGGTGACCTCGGCGCTTCCAGATGAATATCATCTCTATGTAGCTAACGGTAAACACGAGAAAAAACCCAACCAAAACAAGATTTTATGGTTTATTTTTCTATTGTAAAGCATGAAATGAAAACATCGTCTGCTCCAAGTGACTGTAAAAAACTGTGAGCGTCCGTCCTTCTGATTCAAGCATTATTCACTTGGAATAATCAGATTGCACTGTTCTCATGTAGTATATACACATTAACAATGATCAGCCAGCGGTGAGGTGGATGTCAATGAATAGTCCCTGAGAAGGGACTTCAACATCCAGTGACCCTGAGGCGCATAATCGATTCAGTGTATACAACATGGGAATAAAAAAGGAAAGCATGACTTGCTATGTAGTAGGTCAGGTGAGCTTCGTTAATGGCATGTTTTTATACCCATTTGGAGTTTTAATATACACTACACGGAAACATAAGCAAACCACAGTCCTTAAAGTTTTATTATATACACTACACAGAAAGACAAGAAAAACAAACAAAAACGAGACTTGAAGATTTGTGTTTCCTTTTTAAAGCGCGGCGATGATGATGCTGCCTGCTCCAAGTGACCATGACAAATTGTCCGACGTTTGGATCCTTTCTCTGACCGTCTATTTATCTACAAAGACGTAAACGTGTTCAGATACTTTCACAAAAGAAGTGATTAAAACACGAAGGAAGTCGTGTGACATAAACAGACTTTAACCACATGACCTTTAACGTGCATTTCTTATATTCCATTTTCAATTTGGTATACTAGTTCTACACATATATATATATATTTATATACTAATTCTATGCATCACACGATCACTCTGTCACGTGTATTTACCACCCACTTCTCAAATGAAATCATGCATGACCTTGGAGACCCAAAACAAAAGATGTCTGAATAGGTCTACCTGTCCAAAAGCAAAGTGCTGGAGGTAACTACAAGCTCAAGTGGCATGTACATGCCTTGACACCACTGAGATGCAGTGAGGGCATGCTGTCTCCCACAGGATGAATGAAGTGCAGGGTGTCCATGTCCCGCTCACTGAGACCCGGGTATTAACATGGTAGTGCAGTGCACGCCTTCTGCCTGGGCGCAACACAGGCTACTGCATGCACCAGGCCCACTCCATACACCACACTTCACATCACACCCCGAAATGTATTATTAACCATGTCCCAACACTCACAAATCAGCACCAGCACCAGCACCCCAGCACGAGCTGTGCACTCTTCCCCCCGAGTCACTTCACATTCAGTAGATCAGCACTGAGCGCTGGGCAAGTTCTGTCTGCCATTGCTACACCTAGTAATAACACCATGTCCTCAGCTGCTAGCGAGCTAGCAGGAGCTAATTAGTACTAAAACACCACTTATATTTGTACAAATGTTCATTCAATTTTGCAAACCATTTGACCTTCCAGGGACTTGTCGTGTGCTGTTTCTATCCAGTCTTTTTTTTCGCTTGTCAGGAGTTGGTGGCGTTTATTCCTGGTCCGGGTGCATAAGAACGACACTCCGAAGGCCGCGAAAATTCACCCGACACACATACACGCGCACACGCGCACGAGCTCCCTTCGTTGTCCTGCGCAAAAACACTCGAGAACGAAAATCAAAGGCCCGCCCCTTGACCAAACACGCAGCCAATCACAAGGCGGTGTGTTCATTCCTGCGCCGTCGATTCGCCGATTTGACTGTCAGTCTGAGCGTGTCAGTCAATAAGGACATGGCTGTTGGTTTCCATGGCGGACGGGAGTGTGGTGCGGAAACGAAAACGCGAGGTTTGTTTATTCCTGGTAAATAACTGTAGTTTAATACTCTGTAGGTGTTTAATATTCAGACAGAAGGAGATTACTTGAGCGGAAGTTAGATATTATGAACCAGCAGTACTACGGAGTGTTTCTGGTTTCTTCCTTTTTTCTTGTGTTTTGAAGACGCTTGTAGCTGTTAGTGCTGGTATTAAGGATCATGGATGTTGTGGAGGTATTTTCACCTGTCCGACTGAAGGTCTTGTGTTTGATTGGCTGCGTCAGGCCACCGTTACTCAGCCCTTTCTAAAGGAACTCTGGGAAAGATGGGGGATCTACAGTACAGTTTGTTTTTAGAAACAACTTGTATCCTCAAGACCTGATTGGCCAAAAATCACCATTCTTCTTCTTCACAATACGAAATGTAAGTGTTGTGTTAATAAATGCTGATCAAAACTTCAGCTTGAAACCCTAATTTTACTATATATTTTCTCTTGCTTTCTCCTTTATACACACGGAGCAGGTAAGCTGTTCACATTACGTCTAATAGGTTTGCTGGACACCCAACTCAAGGGCCCAACAGTGGCAGAATGGTGGTAGTGGGGGGTTTGAACCGCCAACCTTCCTATCAATCACCCAGAGCCTTAAATACTGAGCCACTACTTTTACATTTAAAGCATTTTCCGGAGTGACTTACAATTTTTACACGGTTGATGAAGGGCCCGACAGTGGTCTGAGCCGCCACTACCCCGATCACAAACTGATCACAAAGGACACCCGGTGAAAAGATTTTAATTTATATTACACCTGTTTGTACAGCAAATCCAGACACACTTTACAGATTTTTAACATAGACCTTTACAGTGACAGATATGCAGTAAAACCTGATCCACTTCTCATCCCATCAGTGTTCCCTCTAAGGTCAATTTGTTATTTTAAAGGGCGATTATGCTGTACCAAATACCAAATTAATCATTTAAATTAACAAAAAGGACGTTGAAGTGCATACAAAAAAATGCACATGTACAGGGTGGCCCGATTAAACCTCCCACATTGCAAAGGTAATATTATTTGCTCACATGAAATTTCATTTAATACAGTTTTTAAGCATCATGGTTTAAAGATGATCATCCTCCAAATATTGGATGTCACTCACTATACACGCTTGGAGGTGGTTTTCTGAAGGCTATCACAGCTCGACGGGTCATGTCGGGTGGAACAACGGCTATCTCCTGCTAAATGGGAACCTTAAGGTCTTCAAGAGTTTTATGTCGATGAGAATATACTCCAGATTTAAGGGAGCCCCACAGAAAACAAATCACAAGAGGCGAGGTCAGGGGAACGGGTCGGCCACCCAACGCAACAAGATGATCTGAGCCGGAAACATTTCCCTCAGCACCTCTTCGAGCTGTGTATGCCGTAGCTCCGTCTTGTAGAAATCACACAAGTTCATCAAGCTCAAGATGTTCAAGTTGGGGTTGGGCTACCAACAAATCTTAGCACTGCCTCTCCTGCCTCAAAAAGTTTCATGCATGCAAATAATGATGAATAAAGGCTGTATCGTAAGTGCCATGTTTTGCAAATAATATTTTGATTATCTTGAACTTTTTTTTTTTTTTTACCTTTGTAATATGGGAGGTTCTTTTGAGTCACCCTGTACTGTATTTTACCCAAGGACATGTGTATTTAGGTTGGTGGATTTATTTATTTTCTTAATCCTTTTGAGGAATATTTGCCAGCTGACGGTGTGACTTGGGGCAGGTAAGAGTTGCAAAAAGACACATCATGATGCAGACAGCCAACAGCACAATACTGACCAGCAGCAGATGAAATCTAGCAAGAGCTTTTTCCTCCTGGTAGAGAGAAAAACAGTAAGGACATGATTCATTAGCATGAAGTTCACTAACAAAATAATTACCTTTTACATGATACTGTATATAAAGTATTAATAGATACACAACATGGAATGGTGTGATCTGACTGGTTCGCTATCTTGGGATAATACACACTCAGTTAATAGATACCTGTCCAAACTCAGGATAATGCCTGAATTGGTTTAAAATGCAGAAATAGACAAAAGTTTCAGATCTTATGTTCCCATGTAGTAGATACTTAAACAATTATTTACCTCAGGTTCATGGAAGTCACTGAATAGCCCTCTCAACATTCCATCTTTAGTACCTTTCAGCAATATCTACCTCATCTGCTGTTCAAACTTCTAGTGGAAACATGCAACTGAAATGCTATGCTTGGTGCAGCAATGGTGATAAGTGATGAATTATTGACACATTTATCCTATATGATCAAACGTTTATGGGCACCTTACCATCCTACCAGTGTATGGGCCGATTGTGGCATTGTATGCTGACATCCTGAACTACAAAGCTCAAACCTGTTCCAGCATGACAGTGCTTCTGTGCACAAAGTGAGCTCCATGCAGACATGGTTTGCCAAGTTTGAGTGGTACGCACAGCCCTTAACCCAACCCCACAGAAAAGTGACGGGAGTCTGACATTATTAAGGCTCTTGTGGCTGAATGAACACAAGTCCCAAAGCCACACGACAAAATGTAGTGGAAAGCTTTCCCAGAAAAGTGGAGGTCATTATAACAGCAAATGGAGGATAACTCTAATGTGGAGTTCAAAAAGCACATGGGAGTGATTGTCAGGGGTCCACATATTTTAGGAATATTAGTGTATCAATAAAAAAAAAAGAAAGAGCCTCTAAAATGGTGGTTTGCTGACCTAAACTGTCTGTTTTGCACGACTCGTACTCGTATTCCGATTTGTGAATCATGATATTCAGCAGTCTGTTATTTATTTATATACATCCCATTGCTGTGTTATTAGCAGAAGCAATAAAATAGTTTTTTTTTCCCTTTAAATCAATATTTTTAAGTAGCTGTGTAATAAATGGTGTATTCATTAATTCATTCATTCATTTTTTAAGCCGCTTAATCCTAACTAGGGTCGCAGGGAGGCTGGTGCCCATCTCAGCCAACTCTGGGCAGAGGCGGGGTACACTCTGGACAGCTCGACAGGCCGTTGCAGGGCCAACACACAACCATTCATACGCACATCTTGGGTCAATTTGGAACAGCCAATCAGCCTACTGTGCATTTTTTTGGACTGTGTGAGGAAACCAGAGTACCCGGATGAAACCCATGCAAGCATTGTTGTGTTGATGTGAGACCCCTCCGCTTTGGTTCGGGTCCTGTTCTCCTGTCTGAGTTTGTTTTACATTAATGACCAGCTTGCTCTACATAATCCCTTACTTATTATGCATGAATCCTATTTTCATCAATGTATGTTTATTTGTTACAGCTACTCAATATTCCTCAATGCTAATCCTCATCTAATAGTTGTATCTTCCTGTTGTGGTATATTTGCCAGTTTGAGAAAGTAAAAGTTAACGTGTGATTCCTATTACACACTGACCTATCCAAAGTGCTGTTTAAACAAAGGCAGGACAACTGAACATGACTGGAGAAGGTTCTAACTACTCTTCCTCATGTACTCGAGCTCAAACATGGCTGTGATTCGTTAATGTCACTGTGTGGCTGAAGAAGGGAAAATTAATTAGTGGGCCTGGGATGCTGATGTAATCTTCCGATGAGAAGGCTTTGAGCCCCTTGGAGATTCCTGATAATGCAATTTTGATACGACCAAAAAATCTTATGTTGTCAGTGTCCTAAAAGAGACTAATCTAAATAAAAGTCCTAATTAAATGCTAAATAATTGTTAAAATTTGGACAGCTTGGCTGAGCTGGTTATTGAATATTTAATTTCTCTAGATCTAGGAATTTGCCACAAAGGCTAGTATATCAACAGGTGTAATAAACCTGAAACAAGATTTGCAGATTTATGCTGTTAAATGGGCAGCTCGGCATTAATCAGATATTATGCACTCCCAAAGACAGCCTGTGGAAAGACTTCCAAAATTCAGGCAAATATATGCAAAAAAATTACCCTTTCAGAATTTGGCCTAAGCAATAAAAAAAATGGCTCAGTGTGTTAAAAAATAAATAAATAAACTAAAATAAAATTACAGGTTGGATACACCACCAGAAAACCTGACATCCCTCTCAATCTAATAGAAAGTATCCAGTTTATTCAAGTCAGGCTTACAGTGGGATCCAGAGCCTACTGCCGGAACACTGCGAGGTGGGAATGCACCCTAGGTTGGATGCCAGTCCATCCCAGTACACTATGCACAAATATTTGCATAGTCACAAACACAAGCTCAACGCAGAGTCAGGAGTCCACCTACCACAGGAGATGGAGGAAACTGCACAACCTGAGGAAACCCATGTACATGGGAAGAACATGTGAAACACCAGACAGACAGTAACGTGGGATTCAGCTGGGGCTCTGGAGCTGTGATGCGGCAACATGTATATCTTTTTATATTTTGTTATTTGACTGCTCTGGTTGTGAAATATTTTTTCAACACTTTAAACACAACTTGCTTAACTTTAAGTTTTCAGTTAAGCATTAAACAGTTCACTTACCTGGCTGAGAACGTTCATTCGGTTCATCCATCGGAATTACAAACCTGAACCCTAAGTATTTTAGGCATATAATACCACAATAACATATATTTGATATACAACATTTTCTTTTATTCATTCACTATTCATCCGAACTGCTTAACCTACTAGGGTTGCAGGGAGGCTGGAGGAGATCTCAGCTTATTCTGGGCAAAGATAGGGTACACCCTGAACAGCTCTGCAGTGCATCACAGAGCCAAAACATACACAACCACTCACACTTGGGGGCAATTTGAAACAGCCAATTAGGTTAATGTACCCGAAGGAAACCCACGCAAGCACAGGAAGAACATACAAACTCCACACAGAAATGCCATTACCATGCCCGGGAATTGAACCCAGGGCCTTTTTGCTGTGAGGCGGAAGTGCTAACCACTACGCCACTGTGCTGCCCTTATATGCCACTTTGTATAATGCTGATGTGTTTTACCTGAGTGAGTAGAACAGTCAGTTTGGGGTCAGGAGTGAAGTCCAAGCTGAGGCATGGTGGTGAACTGGAGCTCTTCTTATTTCCTTCTACAGCAAGTGTGTTTACAGTAGATATGTCGTTCTCCAGGTTTTTATTAGAAGGGCACTGTGGTGGTAACCTGAAAATAACATCAACTCAGCCTACAGATATATAACAAACAGCCATTGAGTATGTATCGCTGCTATCTTGCAGCATCCGTTTTCTTACGGAGTGTGAGGCAGAATGTGATGTGAAGCGCTAATCTTCAGACAAGAACTGTAGGACTGCGACTTTGTTTGAGTGTCAGTGGTTGATATTCGAGTCTGTATGTCGAAGAACAGTGATATATTTAATGATTGTTTTCCAGCAGAACCTGTAGGGAGATAATATGTTGAAAAAAAACCCCTCACCCATACCTTGAAGCAGTTTGCATTCTTATGAAGCCAGTATGCATGCATACATACCTTTCAGGCCTAACTGGCTTCCCAGTAATGTGGCACTAATGCTGTTTTGATCGAGGTAATCTCCAACATGCTTTAGAGGCACCAGTAGAAACTGGCTAATAACGTCACTTTTTTGGGTATTGTTGAGCAATTCATCTGCGTGATCTAACAGTGGACGTGAGTTTATACCCGGCTTTTCATTCACAAGATCTGTATCATTTAACTGTGTGCAGAACTTCAAATTTGCAAGAGAACCCAGTATCTGATTCCAGTCCTAAAAAAAAAAAAAAAACACACACACAAAAACAAACTCAATCTCGGACACCGTATATTAGGTGGGTATTTTTTCAAATGAAAAACTACAAAGCAGAGGAGTATAATCACCATTTTAATGTCTGGGTTCTTGATATCATGGTTTCTTGAGTATATCCCAATGGTAATGAATGCTCCAGCTAGGACCAGCAGGCACATGAAAAACAGCACTTCGGGTGGATGGTCAATCATTCGACTTCTCAGGTTTGTGATGGGTTGCCATCGAGCCATAGTTCAGTACATCACGCTCACTGAAGGCCAGTGCTGAAACACACAACGTCAGTATTTAACACTGTACAGCTCTGATGTCATACAAGTGTATTAAAAAAAAACGTTTTCAGGGGTTTACTGGACAAAATGTTATTAATTAAGAATTTCATAGCTTCCTAAATATTTTCTACTTCAGAACTTTTAGGGGTTCACCCCGAGAAACAAACAAAGGATGCTTACTTCAACACCCAGATCTGGAAGTTCACAGCATATTAACGTTTAATTTGGTGGATTTCAGGTATAAGCCTACCTCAGCCAACTCAGGGTAAAGGCAGGGTACACCCTGAACAGCTCGCCAGTCCATCGCAAGGCAACACACACACACACACACACACACACACACACACACACATTCAAACCCACTCTCATACCTAGGGATAATTTGGTACAACCAATCAGCCTAATCTGCATGTCTTTGGACTCTGTGAGGAAACCGGATTACCAAGAAGAAAACCATGCAAGCAAAGGAAGAACATACAAATTCCACACAGAAACACCCTTGCCAAGCCCAGGACCAAATTTACTTTATTTTGAAAATACAGGAATGCGAGAGGCTCAACATGATGGGACACATTCTATGGTAGGTGATCTGCATTAATGTGTGTTCAAAATTATGTTCACCCTCTGTGCCACTTAATTGTGTAGGAAGGGGGAGGTAGCCCACCAACCCCTGGGTTGTAGATTTGTATCTTAAAACGTGGCATTTTACATTAACATTAGCTCTAGTGTGTTCCATAATTTCATCACAAAACAAATATATAATTTAGTTTCCAGTTAAAAAACACATTTAAGTGTTCAGTAGCTGTTTAATAGCTTCAAAACTAGTTTTTAGAATTAGCTATTCTAATTCAATCACTGCTCATACATTCAACTTTGTACAAATGCACTGAAGCTCTGATGATGGTGCTTTACATTTATAGCATTTGGCAGGTGGCATGTAAATTTCTAGAAATGCATTCTTGAACACTAGGTGTATCCCCTGTGTGGTCAATGGCACACTTAGTATCAATATGGTTTTACTAAATTTGATTCTTGTTTAGTCTAGTTTTTACAGGGTTAACAGGCATGTCCATAGGCAAATCTGGTATAAATAACAAACAATCCTGTTAATTTTGACATATCTGACTTTTTACACGACCACGTGCATATTTCGTATGGCTCCTATAAAATTAGATCAAGGTGACCCAGTTTCAGTAGGCTTGAAGACCTTGACACTAAGTATAACTGGTATTAATTGGAAATAGGTCAAGGTGACACAGTTTCAATAAGCAGGTAGGGCATGCCGTACGGACCATTTAACGTAAATACAAAATAAATCCATAAAGTATGGTACTGCTAGAGTGTTAACAAGCAAGCATCTGCAGTGGTGGATGCAGACAGCCTCTGAAGACAGTATCCCCTATGCTTCACGGGGGACACAATGATAACTTTTGGTAGAATTTTAGTACCGCTAAACTTGATTAATTTGTCCAGTAGACAAAGCATTATGAAACAGACCATGACATTGAATACATTATTAAAATACTGGGTAAACTTCTCACTGACATGTACAACTCCTGAGTAAAAATATGGAATCGCCACACTTAAAGGATTTCCATTCTAGCTTTTTATTTTTAATCTATTACCATTTTTTTTTAAATAGCTAAACATTTTGGCTTCATAAAACATACTTTAAAAAACAGTATTTCAATAAATAACTTTTTTTTTTTCAGATTATTAGAGTAAAAAATAAAGAGTTATTTAATGTTGGAATAACCACCAAAATAAACAAATAAATAAATAAAAATCACAGTTAGGACTTTCTCCGGGCTGAATTATTTGGGGTATGGACTTCACTAATGAAAAACAATATTCTTCATCAAGCTTGTTCCCACTTTCTCAAATAGCAGTGAACAGATCAGCTTTGCAGGATAAAGCCTTTTCATGGACCAATTTTTTAACACCATGAATTTTTCAATTGTCTTGAAATCTGCACTGTTTGCTCGCTATGTGTTTGTTGATATTCCTTTCCTGAACTCTTTGCTTTGTAGGGACAAGATGCACTGTATTCCTGAAAAATGGCTTCATCACCATCAAAACTATTTTCTATCAAATGTACACCCTGCACTGACTGTTGAGGAAATGAATGAGTTCCCCTAGTCATTTAATCGACATGTAACCCCATGATTGTTTTTCTTAAAGTAGTATCCTTTATATGTAGGACAGCAACAGACAAACGTTTCGGTGTCATCTCCTTGGCCAATGCAGTCTGATTTTCAGTAAACATCACTTTCATCTAATCATCATCCACATTCCATGACTGCTTCTCTTTAGCCCACTGTAATCTTTTTTTTAGGTGTTACTGCTGAGTTTCCGTGGATTTTCTATAGTAAATTTAAATCTAATTTAATTCGGATGATTTCTTACATAAATATTAACCGTTTGTTTTATTGTGTATTTTCTATTTTTAACTCAATTGTTCTGAATTTTCTTACTTTATACTTTTACATCTTCCTTGGTCTTTTTTTGACCTTCCCATTTTGTCTATACGTACTCATTTGAACAGCTTAATCTCACTCTTAGGGTCAGCCAGTTAACTTCATATGCATGTGTTTGGACGGTGGGAGGAAACTGGAGCAGCTGGATTAATCCCATGCAAGCACAGGGAGAACAGGCAAACTCCACACAGAAACACCCAGGCCCAGGACTCGAACCCAGGACCTTCTTGCTGTGTGGAGGACATACTAACCACTATTCCATTGTTCTGCCCGATTTGTTTATACTTGCACCAAATTGTATTCATAGCTTTTTGACACATTCTGTGTTGGATTTCCTTCTTGAAGGAGATTTATAATCCTATCCATTGTTTAAGCTGACAACCCTCTTGCTGGGGCCATGTTTCCATGCCTAGTCCAGCTCCTTGTGAGAGTCTGTTAACACTTTTAACTGCAGACTCATTTTCAGACTTGTGGCAGTATTTGCAAATAATTAAAAAAAAAAAAAAAAAAAAAAAAAAAAAAAGCAAAATAATAATTTATTTAATTTAATATTTGAGGTTAAATGTTCAGGCAGTAAACAAAACTAGGTTTGTGTCATATATCTGTGATTGTTTTATTTGATACAAAGTAAAAAGGAGGCTTTTCTTCTTGTGTTTAATTTTAGGCAACCAATGTTACAGCTAGGTTTACTAGCACCACCTATATAATTTGCATGTAAACAAGTGAAAGTCCACTATTTAGAGAAAAACGAACACCACAACTATATAGATAAATGCCAACAAAATACAATGCCTCATGTATTATTCTACTGCCATTTTCAAAAAACTCCAGCGTGATGTTTTAAGAGCCATTTAAGATTTATTCTTGTGCACTTGAATACAACCGATAGACCAAATCAAACAAAATCCTAATTGCACTTGGATCCAAATAACCATCCCTCCTTGTTCCTAATCCTCCACTTATTGTATTGCAAACAGGACTTCTATATCAATGTGTACAATGAAAGCAGCCACACCATCTGATTGCCTGTAATTGGGAGATACGTTGTAAGATAAGTTGCGCACACTATAGTTCTTTCATATTTAGGTACTGAGGAACCTGGGGAATGAATAGGACACTAGTACTAAATACATACTATTACTAAAAAGGATGTCCCCTCTATACCTTTGTTTTAGGCTCCCAGCACCCAGGTTACTGACAGCAGCTTCTGACTCAACACCAACAGCATTTCAGCTCATCTGACAGCTCCACAGCACATACTAATCAATATAATCCTTCACTTTCTTCACTACAGTAGATGATCCAACACCATCCACTCAATGGCAGACTAAATACTACAATATATAAATTATCACATGCAGTAATAGTGCAATCAATTTTCTGCAGTTTCCAATTTACTTCCTGATAATTAGGAACCAACAGATTTAGTGCATGGACCAACAAATCATTAAAAAAATGATATTATATTCCTACTTAAATGGTTACCCATAAACTGCGAGTTTGTCTGTAGACTTCCTCTGCCTTGAGAAATGCACTACGTTGCCTGTTTACTTTCTCAAGAGGAAGTGAAGCTTTAGTGCATATATTCAAAATAAAAGTACTTCTAAAAACTGGGTTCTCTCTTTGTTCATCACTCTCACTCGTTTGCTGAACTTCTTAATCATCTGGGGTCAAGGGGAGGCTACAGCCCATGTCAGCCTACATTGGAGGATGGCGGTACACAAATTAACACCCTGAACAGCTCGCCAGACCATCGCAGGGCCAACACATACACACAATCATTCACCGGCGAGCAATTTGAAACAGCCAGTTAACCTAATACGCATGTCTTTGGACTGTGTGAGGAAACCGGAGTACCCAGAAGAAATCCACACAAGCACAGGGAGAACATGCAAGTTCCATAAAGAAACCCTTGGATTCTCCGGGGAATCAAACCCAGGAGCTTCTTGCTGTGATATAGACATGGTACTAGCCAACCTGACCGGAACAGTCCAAATACCCAGAAATGCAAAAATGTCTGAAATATGAACAAAACTAACAAACAAACAAACAAAAAAAAAAAACAAAACACCCCAGATATAATAGAATTTGTTGAAACCTAATAGTGTTGACTATTTCGTTTCAGGACTTTTATTTTGGAAAAAAATTAACCTACCGGAAGTGCCATTGTAGTCCATTTCACCAAATAATTCCGTGCTAAGTTATTGCTTAAGGGTGTATGTAGCTTTGTCAAAAGAAATTCATCAAAGGTGAGGAATAATGATGTTGGTTAAAGTATTTCACAATGCACACTTTTCATGCTTGTGTGAAATTGAAGATCTTATGTGAGGCTTGAAAATAAACAAGTGGATCACCTTGTTGCTAGCCGGGTTGCTAGCATGCTAACCCCTGACACTTACAGTGAGCGGTGAAGCCCGCATGTTTCCTCTCTAAATACCAGTGCAGTGTGTTGTTCACCGTGGTGCTGCATTGTTTTTTGCGCTATTAATATATTATTTATGGCTTTATTCTGATTCATGCAGGTTTCCTGTCCGTGTTCCTGTTCTCAGTCATGTCTTCTGACCCGCTCAAAAAGCGTAAGACCAAAGTGATCCGGAGTGATGGCGGTACTCCTGAAACTAAACGGGCTCGGGGAGAAGGAGAGCAGGTCAGAGTCCATCTTCACTAATAAACCCTCAGGGTTACAGACCCAACAGAACCATTCACAGTAGACTGTAACAGGAAACAGTGGTGTCTCTGGAAGGCCCATTTACACCCAACACTCAGTTAAATGTTGGTAGAAAAAGTTTCCTTCCCTCTTGCTGCTGTTATTGTAACCTTGTAGACAAACAAGTGATCAGTTTATTTTTTTCCAGAAGTTGCTAAAAGTCCTTTTTTGTTGGTCTTACCTGAAAGAGCTTAAGAAACCCAAGAGCACACAGAGAATGAAAACCACCAGCAAGCCCAGCGATACCCATATGACCTCACAATGTTAAAGAATCATTTAAAAACATCCTAGATCCAGAATTTGATCCAAATCATCTCCAAAATTGAATAAAAAAAAGTCTTCCTCTTCTAAAACTCAACCTCTGGTAGACATTTCATGAAAATCTACACATCATTTTTTGCAGAAAGCTCTCATGCTGCCTTCATGCTGAAAACATATTGAAATAAAAGTCCAGACATGCTCAAAATTCTCGACCTCTGAAATTTCAGAGGGCTGGACAGAATTAATTCACAACGAATAAAACATAACTGGGCAGCCGGGGCCTAATGGTTAGTGAAGCGGGTGGGCTTTTTTTGTTTGTTTGTTTTCTTTTTTAAAAACAAAATGTCACTGGTTTGATTCCAGAACCAGGAGGGAAAATGTGTAGGGAGGGGGGAGGTGAGCAGTCCCTCCTCTTTGTCCACCTTCACAACTGAAGTGCCCTTGAGCAAGGCACCTAACCCCCCATCTGCTGTTCTGGCACTGCAATGTGGCTGCCCACTGCTCCAAGTGTGTGTGTGCTAACTGTTTACTTGTGTGTGTGTGTCTGTGTGCTTACTTTGGATGGTTAAATGCAGAGCCAAATTTCTCTTGGGGATTAATACAGTATATTAAAACCCAATCAAAACACACTAAAAAAAATCAAGCAAGTAAGAAAGATCATAGCATCTCACTTACAAACCAGATCAGATGCTGAATGAATGTTAAGGAATGGTTTAACATGGATAATTAGCTGTGTGCACGCTCTCCGTATGAGCCATGAATTTTAAAGCGATCACATGATGTTTTTAATGTGGTACAAAATATTCACGCACTGACTTAATGAATTTTCATCCCTGTTTTCATCCTGAAAATGCCAGTGTTCATGGGGGGCAAGAAGCAGACGGTCCAGAAGAAGCAGCTGTCTTGCTTTATTGGAACTAACAAGTCTACATCATATTCTTGCAATTTCACACTCTCGCAAGAGTTTAACAAACTACAAAGCACTGTGTGGGCTAATGCAAGCTATTGAACGCATTTTTAGCAGATTGCCATTTCCTATATGTAAATCAAAACCACCTAATGATGAAAAATACACATTTTTAGCATAACAGGAGAGTTTGAAAGGCTTTCTTTTCATTTTCCTTTACGTAGTTCTCCCAAGTGATACATCTGTTGATTATAAAGTTGAAACTTTAAGTTTAAAATACAGTTGCCTCGACTGAAACGCTTTAGTGCTTTATGATCCAGATTTGTGGAGCTATCTAAGGATCAGATCATGCAAATTCAGCTCTCATTTCTAGCAGTGGAACAGAATATGAATGTTAGGAGCGATCAACATATCTTAAAGCAAGGTGGTGTCTGGGTTCCATCACAACACCGAGACAAAAGTCTAGCATGTCAGAATTTTTTGCATTTTCTCGCCTAGTTTTCAATTCCTACAATGTGTTCCTTGATTGACAGTTCCTTGACCCTCCTCCCCAACAGCATGCAAGGACATGAACAGTGATTGGCCAGGGTCTTCCTGCCTAGAATTTGTTGCATTATGATCTGACACGTTGACCGTCTTGAAAGACAGAAACATTGTGTCGTGTGATTCCAGTATTATACAACCCCTGGCAAAAAGTATGGACTCACCACCATTGGAAGATGTTTGTTCAATTGTTAAATTGTGTAGAAAAAAACCCAATCCCAGACATGCCACAAAACTATTTTCATTTAAAATTCTAAACTTCTGGCTTTATGAAACACTTAACAAAATAAAAAATAAAGAAAATTGTAGTCGATTGCAACTGTTTTTACAGATCAAACAGAGGAAAAAATATGGAATCCCTCAATTCTGAGGAAAATATGGATTCACCAGGTACTTTAGTTCTAAAACAAACACCTGTATCCGAAAAGCCAATCCCATTGTTTTTTTTTCTACACAATTAAACAATTGAATGAACATCTTCCAAGAGTGGTGATTCCATACTTTTTGCCAGGGGTTGTAGAAGTTCTGTTGCATGTGAGGAGAAATAGAGCTGATTCGAAAATACAAGGCTCATGTCAACTATTAATGATAGGCAGAGGTTCTGGGTGCATTCGCACGTGTTGGCCAGAGAAAGCTGTTGACAGTGAGGACTCAGGTTTAGAAAAACATTCTTAATTCTCTTAACCAATCTCATCCATCTCTCTGTACATACACATGGGTGAGAGGAGAAAGTTATTATACCAGATGATCATCTTTTCTATTGTAGTCCAGTTTCTCGCTGCTGTCTCAGTGAAGCAGCTGTCACTTTTCGAATCTCTTCAGATCGTTGAGGGCTTCTTGCCTCCAGGTCTTCCTGTCATTTGCAACGGCTTCGCAAGTTTTTTGTTGATTTCGGTGGATTTTAGGTCATGATTGCATACATCTTTGTATCGTACCTGTGGGCGTCCTCATGTCCTTTTGCTGGATGTGAGTTCTCCTTAAAGAATGTTTTGGGAATTCTACCATCTTCCATGTGATGCAGGTGGCAGAGCCAGTGGAGGCGTTTCTGTTTTAAGAGTGTGTACATGGATGGAGTCTTGGCTCAGGCCAGAAGATCCCTGTTGGGCACCTGGTCTTTTCAAGAGGAAAGGAAATTCTAAACACACATATATAATATAAAAATCCTTCTGATCAACTGTGTCCCCATTAGGAAGCACGTACATATAATGAAGAGGTGGAACTGGAAGGTCGTGACCCCGAACAGGATTACACCTTGTATCAAAACACCTGTGAGGCACTGGCTACACTAATGGGTGAAATCCAAGAGCTGAAAGCCAGTGGAGCCAAAGAAGGGGTGAGTACCATCTTTATGATGGTGGCAAAAAAAAAAAGAATTACATGACAGTGTAGCTCGGGTAACCCTGCCACTATTTGTGTGTTTGTGTATCCAGAGTGTAGAGGTTGAAGCAAAACGCAGACAAGGATGTGTACACTTTATCACATTAAAGAAACTGAATCGTTTGTCACACATGAGGCTGAAGAAAGCGCGCGATCAGACACATGAGGTACACACAGTGCACGCTCTTTCACTCTTTCTTTATTTAGATCGTGTTTCTAGCGCACTTAGATGGAGCTCTGTATTTAGATTTTTTTTATTTTGTAGGCGAAGCAGAAGGTGGACGTGTTACACCTCCAGCTGCAGAATCTTCTCTATGAAGTCATGCATCTGCAGAAAGAAATCGGAAAATGCCTTGAGTTCAAGTAAGTGAGGAGATCTTCATTTAGCTAATCGGAACATTTCCAACGTAATCTTTTAACATTCCTCCATACAGCTGGCTAGTCATTGTACGAGTTACCCTGGAACCGAGTTTTATTAAAATAAAAGTTAAAATTACATTTCAGTCTAATTTTATTTTCATTCGAGTTCCTTCCAGTGGTTCTTTTCTTAGTGATACATTTTCAGGGGTGTAAATTAACACTAGTCCGCTGGCCCGTGGCGAGTCAAAGATCTGTAGGGCGAATGAAATTAGCTAGCAAGTCATCCTG
>JBCNYH010000007.1:10467402-10478786 GCA_039654325.1 Tandanus tandanus | reverse complement strand
CACATTTGCTGCGTTTTGGAGAGCTAATGCTGCTCGCTCAAAAAAACTGGATTTATTTCTTTATCTACATACTTTCTAGCAGGTAAGATTTAACATATTTAAGCATACTCATATCCTATGTAAGACTCGACCTTTAACAAGACCACAGTGTACTTTTATGGCTTTTATCAGATGTAATCAGTAATCTGTGTCAGGTTTTAAAAGCATCTAGAATTGTTTTTACTTCTACCATCTATTCTAGGCGAACGAAAATATATCCAACTGTATACTAAGAGCTCCTCTTGCTGAGCCAAAGGATGATATTCTATCCACACATTTGTTAATCTGTCATTATTAACAGTATTTGGAAATTGTCTCTCTTTTTTCTCCCTCCTCAGGCATCTCTGCCTGTGCAGGAGTACTTGTCAATACCATTTGAGCGTGTGCAGAAACAAGCTGAGGTTGCACGGCACCTTCCTCCTCCTCTGTACGTGCTGCTTGTGCAGGCCAGTGCTTATGGACAAGCCTGTGGTAATGCAGCTGTTTCTCTTTTAAACAATACACTTTCTTTTTTTACCCCCAGATTGGTTGAATTTATTATCTTTGGCATCTGGTACACAATCAAAGAGTCCTGGAAAAATAGAAAATATGTGTAGCTGATTGGAATAATTGGAAATACGTGTTTTTTGTTCCAGACAAGAATCTGTCGGTGTCTGTCAGTGGAGATGTGGATGAAGCCAAGGCTCTTTCCAGGCCACCTGAGGATTCTCAAGGTAAAAATGAAGTAAATGTCTGTAAATATGCTTTTTTTTATGCCTCTGTGCCAGCGATAGCCAGAGCCGGGGCATTATGTTTTCAGGTTGTACAAATCTACGTCTGTCTGAGCAATTATTGCGAATGCGATGCTTCAAGTACACTTTGAGGGATTTCCTTCAAACTTTGCACAAATGTCAACCTTCACAAAGGTCGAGGTCACTGCAGCCTCATGTGGGCCATTTGTGTGAATGTGATATCTCGAGAACTCTCTGAATGACGTATACCGCCATTTATTCATATGCAGATTACTTCCGTATTTACAGTCACATACACGTGAATCACGTGTGATTTTTCGCGGTATAATGTTGCCCTCCTGTGTTCGGATTTATTACTTGTTATATTTTTTCTTCCTGAAGAAGCTTGTAGTAATAATAGGGCATCTTGAAGTGCAAAGACGTATACGATGTGTGTAAGCTTTTATGTTGTTTGGGTTTAATTTCCCTTTAATAGCCGGGATATCAGGTTATTCAATTTGCAAGCCGAGGATGTCAGGGTTTTCAGTTTGTCAGCCCTGGTTTTAGGACACAACGTTATACAGAAGAGGAGGGTAACTAGAAACATTTAACCACAAAACTTGTGTGAGAAGCTAATGAAATAAATTGCTTGGAATATGACTACCTTGAAATGTCATGCATGTCTAGCTGTGACAAAAGAAAGCAGTATTAAAATAAAATTCAGAGTGGGTCGGGTTGATCGACTGTGTGTGTTTTTCCCCTAAAGATGACGAGAGCGATTCTGATGCAGAGGAGGAAACGCAGAACACTGTAAGTCGATCTCATTTTGTCCTTTCTATCACACTGTGCTCTTTAGTGTTGATGTTATTCTTTTTTTCGTTCGTTGCAGAGAAACAAATTTAAGCTACATTTGGAGTAAATCCTTCCTGTTGTCACTCACTGTTTTTGTTGTTGTTGTTGTTTAGAAACGGCGACGTGGTACCACGGGCATTCAGCTTGATGACAAGCGTAAAGAAATGTTGAAACGGCATCCACTCTCACTGTGCATCGACCTCAAGTGTGAAGGTGTGTGTGTGTGTACAGAACACATGTCAGTCATAAGTGAAGCATTATTTTGAATGCATTATCATGAACGTATAATCATGTGATGTCTGTTGTCCCTTTTCTGTTCTAGATGGCAGTGTGCTGCATCTGTATTTTTATTACCTGATGAACCTTAACATTCTCACTGTGAAAGCGAAAGTTTCGGCCTCCTCGGACCTCTCAGGAGCCATCAGTGCAGGGTAAGTGATCATGTCTTTCAGACTGTTGAACAAAAATAAATCAAAAGTGGTTTTCAGGGGTGGGTGAAGAAGCTGTTAAGTGCAAGAAAACATTTGATCAGTTTTTAGACTATTTCAGTTTTCCCAACTTTTGCTGTGTAGGGAGCTGCTGAACCCAGAAACGCTTCTTAACTGCCTGTATACTAATGATGATGGCCAAGAAACCCCCAACCCGACCAACCGCTACCAGTTTGATAAAGTGGGGTAAGCAGACGATTCTCTCAGGCGCTACATTGGTGTTTATTCATACTTATTATCTCAACCGCACCAATATTGGTAGGGTCTCAATATGGGGAATAAAAAGTGCAGCTAAAATATGTCTCACTTGTTTGTTATATAGCATCCCATCTTTTGCTGATTATGTGTCTGAATTTGGCCATCCATACATCTGGGTGCAGAATCTGGGAGGATTACAGTTTTCCAGTGACACACCGCAGGTATGTGTGTTTACCTGAATGTACAGTATTTACTGCAGCATTTTTAACATCATGCTTGGATTTGTTTCCTTTTTTAACTGTCGTTAAGCATTTTGAAGATACTGTATCATTGTGTTTATGTATTATATTGTACTCTCTAAAGAATGATTTTGGATTCAGTGAATTGGGGTGAATTGATTTCATATGTCTGACACTCCATTGCAAAATTAGTCAGTGGCTACCGGAAGGATTTTGAGGTGCATGGGGAAATTCACATTGTGCATACCTCAAACAGTAATTTGAAAGGAAAGGAAGTGTTATCTGCAAGTCCACCTAATATCCATATGCACATGTCTTCTGCTTTATCTGTTTAAATTACTATGTCTACCTTAAGTTATTATTTACCCACAATTAGATACCCACTTATATACCCACAATTATTATACTCCTTTTATTTAATTTATTTATTAATTTTTAAACTATGTCTACTTTAAGTTCTTTAAATTTTTTATCTTTACTATATTTGCCTTTAACTCAAGTTTGTTTTTCATAGCACAAGTTTGTGCTGTTTACTCTAAATACTGCTGAAAACTGTGAATTTGCATCTGGGATTAATAAAGTGTCTGTCTGGCTGGCCAGAATTATGGGTAATGCGGCAAAACCTTGGTCTTGATTGACAGTTTTTACACTTGTAAAGCGTAGAGGTGTGGCCTCTGTACTGAGAATACCTATAAGGTGTTGTATATAAATAAGCTGCCATTTTTGCACTGTGATTGGTGAGATACAAGGTGCTTCATGAATCAGAGACGAGCCCTGTCATATCATGATTTCTATGATTGAATCATGTTATATTTGCTAAATGAGAGCCGATGTATTTCCGCATGTATCTCACAAGCACGCCTTGCCTTGATTTTGGAATAGAGGGTCACATCTAGCTATAATTCTATTCTTTTATTCTATTCTATGATGGTGAAGGTTTAGTAATGAGAGAATTGGGTGACTGACTACTGAATGCTTGCAGGTGGAACAAGGATGCAGTTCTCTGAGTGCCAGTCATATGGAGAGCACAGTGAAGCTGCTGAGAGGACGCCTGCTGTCTCGTCTGGCTTTGCACAAACAGTTCAGCTCTCTAGGTTCACAATCTTTATTGCCTTCTACATGTTTGATTTTGAGAATTTTGTTGTAACATAATGAAAACAAAACCGCACTTATATTGGAAGCCCCAGGGCAGTTGTTGAGCATTACAAAGCAAACACCAAACTACAGCTCTTACACTCTAGTGAGAGTAAGAGGCTTTGGAGAGACTTTCATTTAACTTTTTATTTCTATGTTTTGACAGTATATATTATTGATGCTTGTGTCCCTTGTTATAGAGCATAACATAGTTCCTGTCTCCACCGAGTGCCAGCATCTCTTCCCAGCTAAAGTGGTCTCTCGCCTGGCTCGCTGGACTATGACGAGTTACCAGGATTTCCTGGTACGTCTGTTTTGTTTATAAGGACTAGTCACGTTGTCATAGTACAGCAGAAATTTTATTATGATTTGGGCATTACGGCTGAATCAGTAGCTTCATATTGCTGTTGTCTGCCATAAGTTAAACTTTATTGATCTTGTTCTATAGATTTGAGATTTCTACCCAGGTGTTATACTGTATAATACAGTAATACTTAATTTTCAGTTCATTGCAATAATGTTCTAATGCAGGACAGGAAAAAAATTCTATTTTATTAAGTTGAGGGTAATAAATAACAATAATAATATCATATTAAACAATTATTCACTGAGCCTGAGGCAAATAATTGTTTTAGTATATACTACAAAGGAACATAAGGAAAGCAAATGAGATTCCTATGGTTTGTTTTTCCATTTGGATGAGAGTGGCTGCACATGCGCTATCACAATCATAGTACGGCATCTTTCGAAACTCATTCAAAGCTTGAAGAAGGTGCTTTTAGTTAGATGTCTTGGATTTCAGAATCGGTGTCTGGCAAACCGTGAGGCTCTGTCTGCTATTTTGATTTAAGCATTATTCCATTATCCCATAAAAAATGTGTGTTAAAGCAAGATTTCTATAGTTTATTTTCACATATATTAACCATGACAGACTTGGTCAGGTGAACTCTGTGCGTTCCATTTTGAGCAAGCGAAGCGACCGCTAGGCTTAAAGCGAACCCTAGTTGGCCGTCTCAACCGTTCATTCTAGAGTTATTCCATGAAAAGCAACAACATTTGGGATCAAATTATTTGATGGTTAGATTGTGGTGTTTTTTCCTCAGGAGTTGAGTGTGAGGTTTTTTTAGTTGTTGTTGTTGCTGTTGTTATCTTTTATTTATTTATTTTTTAATCTAATGAGAGTTTCTCTGCCTACTCCAAAGAACAGGCCTTGGGGGAGAAGCTATCATACATGGTTTGGTAGTGAGACTCCCTTCTAACCTAACTGGTTACCACACAGAAACACAAGAAAAACAAACTAAAACAAGAATTTAATGATCTTATTATTTTATTTTAAAGTGTCATCATGATGTGGCTGCTTAAAGTTACCGTAACAAACTGTGAGTGGCCGTAATTTTGATTCAGGCTCAGAATAATAATTTTTTTAAATCCCAAGATAGTCGACCAATCAGATCACACAATTCCCATGTAGTCTGCATTAATATATATGTAAAATAAATACCCGTGTACACTGTGGCCAAGAAAGTGTGTGTCTGTATGTGTGTTTTTAGGAGTTGAGTTTTGTGCAGCATGTAGTCAAGGCTGGCTTGGTGCGGGAGACTGACCTGTTTTTCATGGCAGTAGTGGAGAGGGGAACAGGTGAGTAGGAATATATATAGGTGATGGATATATTACACTCGTATTGAAAGCACAAAAGGAAAAGATGAAAAATGTATGGGATTCAAATCTCCAGACAGACATTGTGTTCTCACAAGCTTCCGGTCGCCTTAAAGCGCCAGTATGATCCAACATGATTGAACACTCTCTTTACTCTCAGCTCGTCTTCAGGCTGCTGTGGTGTTGAATCCTCGCTACCCAGAGATCACCCCTGTCTTCTCAGTTTCATTGCTCTGGAAAGGAGAGCGCAGCGGCCGCACAGACGATAACCTGCGGGTAAGAACAGTATTGACATGCTGTTATATTTCAAGAGGGAAAGATGTTCTGATTCAGAGACATTTTTCACTTTTGAAGATTAATGCCTTTGATCAATGAATCCACCAATTTTATTTTTGGATCACTTCATTGTATTGATATATTAAATACCAGAATATTTATTTAGTATATATTTTTGCAGCATTAAGATCAGCTAACATTACTGCAGATTTATTAACATGGTTTAATTAGTGAAAGTAACAGGTCACTAAGAACGGTACTTTCTTTACTAACCTTTATCAGATAATCTTTTACAGCCTGAGAACATCAAGTCAACCAAAAAGACACATAAATGAACTTTAGTTAACAGGGGCATTTTTTTTCAGATTTGTGGAAAACCCAACCCCATTTTTTTTTTTTTCATTATTATTATTATTTTTTTAACATCATGTCCTATCTGCATTTTAAAACCTTGTTCAATTCCAAATCAGAAAAAAAATCATAATAAAGGGAAAGTAAAGTGGCTGCAAAATTAACTTTGCTTGTGGTATATGTGCATGATGCTAATTTACATGAATGCATGGTCTATAGCCTGTTGCCTTTATATACAGAACACTTCATCATGTCCCACTTTTCACAGTACAATGTCGCCCCGTGTGAGGTTTTGATACTATTTTTGTTTGTTTGTTTGGGTTGGTGGGGTTTTTTTTGTTGTTGTTTTTTTTTTTATTTTTTAGTTTTGATGTGTAGTCATATCGCTCAGCCTGAGCTTCAGACATCATAATACTCCTCAAACTTGATGCATTATCAATTTATATATTGTGCTGAATATCAATACTGATCAATAATTTAACCCTTAAGGGTCCAGGTTATAATTGGCGGTTTTGACTACTTTTGATTTTACCTTTATATTTGACCTTAAAAAACTGTTTACCTTGCCTTGTTTAGTGTCATTTTCTTTCAGCACAGCCTCACCTGTATGACCTTATAGTTACTTTTTTATTTTGACATACTGTATTAATACGTTGGACCTAAAATATCACAAAAAAACACAAAATCCAAGTAGAAAAAGGTAGTTTTTTTTTACTGTAAAAAACACAAACATGTTTAATGTACCATTTTTCTAACTTAAAATGCAAATATAAATTGTAAATGAAAAAAATTATGTACAAATTTAGCACTGACATTTCCAGGGTGTGTTACTCGTCCTGTTGTCCACATGATGGCAGCGTTTACCAGCAGACTGCCTTGGTGGTTTTTTTTGCTGACATCAGAATGGGAGCAGGAAGTTAAATTTAAATTATTAATCATAACTCTGATTTTACTTGGCCTATCAACATCATTTAAAAACTGGTATGTAGTTTGAAGTCGGCACTGCTGACACAAGTTAAAACTGAGACTCGGCAAGACCACATTTTCAAAAACCGTCGCTAAACCAAAATGAATCTTATGATAGCCTCACGTTTCATTTAGGAGGGTAACGGACCTTTAAGCTTGACCGAAACAGTGAATTGCTTTATGTTGTGATGTATATTGAGACGACTGATCAAAAAAATAATCGTGATAAGATTTTTTCCCATATCACCCAGCTCTAATGTGAAATATTGTATACTGTATCTAGAACACACAGCAGTTAATAAGCATGGTTTAACCAGGGTATTGTTCCCTCCAAAATCGAATTATTACTCCTACATGTTATGTATGTTATAAGGGCAGCACAGTGGTGTAGTGGTTAGCACGTCCACCTCACAGCAAGGAGGTCCTGTGTTCAATTCCCCGGCTCGGATGTTTCTGTATGGAGTTTGCATGTTCTCCCCGTGCTTGAGTGGGTTTTTTTTCCAGGTGTATATACAGAAACACAGCAGCACAAATGATTGAAAACTCAACTCTGCTATTTCATTCAGTTTTTTCTTTAGTTTTTTTAAACATCACAAACAATCTCTCTCTCTGTCTCCCTCACACACACTCTCAAAAACCCACACACATATCTTTTTATCCCCCAGCATATAATGCAGAGGGTTATAGTCATTGGCTTGTCCGTTAATCTGTCTATCCGTCTGTAATCATTTCAATTCTGGGCCAGAATCCGAAAACCGTTCGAGATTTCATCAAACTTGGCGGTTACTTCTACTAGGCAGTGTAGCTGTGCCTTTTGATATTTTGTGTGGATTCCATGGTGATCTCCTGATTACCCTTGTTTGATTAGTGACAGGGTTGCCATTATCAGCTTTATAAAGAATCCCAAAATAAGCCTAATACTACAGATATACACCCCTCAAACTGTACACTATCGGCATCTGCAGTGTGTTTTATCTGTTTAAAAGGCCATTATTGATAAATAAAGAATTTCCTGAGGCAGCACTTCAAAAATTGTTCAGTGGCGGGTTGTGTTTTGCTTCCATGGATGCATCATGATCTCACATATTTTGAATTCATCTGTAACACATCTGTATGTGTTTCTAAGGTTATACACTCTATAACATTATGTCGTGTGCAGCTTTTCTGATTGCTTCTTTTTCGGACAGGCGTTGGAGAGCGAGGTGAATATGTTTAGGTCTGAACTCCAGGGACCTCGACTAGGCATGCAGTTACTGACAAACCAGATCCAGCGTCTCTGTGTGTGTCTGGATGTTTATCTGGAGACCGAAAGTCAAGTGTCCGATGGCTCAGAGGGCCCAAGAGAATTCCCAAGGGAGAAGATGTGCCTACGTGCCGCCAGGTAAAAACATACAGTGCACAGGCATTCACTGTCTTCTGAAATCTTGTACCAAATCTATCACCCATTTTTCTCTATTTATCTGTCTGTCTGTTTATTTATTTATATTTCACACACTTCATTCACTGAAATTTTTTTTTGTTTGTTTGTTTTTGACTTCCAGGGGACCAAATCGTCTGAAGCCTTTTAAGTACAACCACCCTCAGGGCTTTTTCAGTCATCGCTAAATATCTCTCTCCTCTACTCTTGTACTAGCTTTTTTTTTTTTCCCCTTCTACAGCTTGAATAATTTTTCAAGTCTTTGATTCTATATTGTAATATTTCACTGTGTAGAATAAGAAATAAAACATTCTGTGATAGTGTGTGTTTCTTTTGGTTTGTGTAGGTGTACCCACTTCCAAAGAAATAAATGATCTGTAATTTTTGTGGTAGGTTTATTTTTACAGACTAGCAAAAAACCACCCACTATATAAAGGTTATATATTGATTACCATGTGATCGAGTAAAATAAGTATTTGATCCCCAAGCAAACCATGACTTAGTACTTGGTGGAGAAGCCCTTTTTGGCAGGCACAGTAGTTGGACATTTTTTGAAGTTGGTCACCCGGTTTGTGCACATCTCAAGAGGGAGTTTGATCCACTCCTCGTTACAGATCCTCTCTAAGTACTTAAGGTTTCGAGGCTGCTGCTTGACAACTTGAAGCATCAGCTCCTTCCACAGATTTTCTATATATTAAGGTCTGAAGACTGGCTAGGCCACTCTGTGAATTTAATATACTACTTCTTAATCTGCTCCTTTGTTGCCTTGGCCATATGTTTTGGGTCACTGTCATGCTGGAAGATCAATCCACCGCTCAGGGAAGGAGACTCTCGTCCAAGATTTTATGGCTCCTTCCATCATCCCCTCACTGGGGTGAGGTCAGTATGTTACAGTAAAATGAATGGAGCTGCAGGAATTTCTGGAGAGAACTGGTTGTATTCTACATGTGCCAACAATCTTACATGTTCTTCATTTAAAGAACATGAAAGAAAAGCATCCAAGTCTGACTAAAGTAAAGCAAAATCCAACAGCAAGTTTCTCAAAAGCATGTGGGGGAAATGTGTTATGGTCTGACGTACACCATAAACTAGTCAATGCTGGCAGTAAACTTTTGGTTTTCTGATAAAATGCTGGAGATAAAGAGGAATATTACCTTTCAGGACAACGATGACCCAGACGTGTCTCCGAATCAAGAAGAATAATCATAAGAATGGCTTCACCAGGAGAAGATTAAAGAAAAAATGAAGTACACTGCACTCCCTGTTGCAGCCTATGATATGAATTGGGATTAGTGCATTATCCTGGTAACCATGGGGGTATGGAACTAGGAGAGTTTAACTTGCATACCAAGAGTTTACTTGGGGTTATCTCACCTATTAAAACATCACCACATCTGTTCCATAACAAAGTACGGTTAGAAACCGAATCTGGAGGAAAAATATACAGAATATGCCAGTTTTGTGAAATTGAATATTTTAGAATAGTATAGTAAATACAATAGTAATACATTTCTTCATTCTTCCATAAATTATAAAATAACATCATTAAAATTATATTCTTTCAAATATGCCATTGTTAAACACACGAGTCATCTAGCAAGAAAAAAGTTTATTAAATACAAGCCCGAACTGAAATAAAACACTCAACACAAAAAAATGTGGGTGCCATCTTTAGCACTGACAGTTCCTACAGGGCGAGGGTAGTGTCCTGAGAAAGATTGTTCAAAATAACAATAACACCAAATATCATACTTGTATCACAAAATGAACCATTCCAATGATTTTTGGTGCTAATCCCGACCTTGGGATCAGTAAACCAACACCCAAAGAAAAAGCACCAAAAAAAAAAAATGTTATGGAGAGACCGGAACTCAGCGATGGATAACAGCCGATCAGCCTATCGATGCATACGGACACCGGACAGATGTATATCCATGAAAAATCAACTCCGCCCTCTTATGAATCCCTTAAACACATGAAGTTTGGGGTTTGGTTTGCGACGCACCCATCGCGTTATTTTGATGGGCCTTGACACGGCTGTATCTGATTGGCTGATCTCTTGGAGGGGGCGGGATGAAACTCCTCAGTCACCTTTGCTTGTTTGACCAGCTAGTCAAGTCAGTCAGGTGCTCGGATATGTTTACACTGTTTACTTTGTGCTTTTTTCTACAGAATTATTAAATAGTAATCAGAGCATACAAGCAATTTGGTAAGTTGTGGCTTTGTTTGTTTATTTTACAGCATGTAGCAATAGAAAGCCGCTGTGAACGTTGGTTAAATCAAAGCGTTACTGGCTGTCTGCTCGACGAGGTGGGCCGTATCCTAAATGGATCATCACTGGTTATGTAAGTGCACTACGTGTGGTGTAACACCACAGCTTCTGCACGATATATAGCGCACTGTGAGCCTAAAGAGGGAGCCGTTTGGAATACAGCCTTTCATTCTCGCAGCTATCTAAAGCCTGCTAACTACCGCTGTCAGAATCGAGTCGTTTCTCATATGCAGGTGGATAACTGAGCATGGTTCATTATTTATTCATATTTCACTTTATATAATCATGTATTCTTTAGTGAAACCCGACATCACAGTAATGTTATGCTGAAGATCTCTTGAATTAACAACAGCTTAATCTTTGAGCAGGTTGTTTCCATTTCTAAAAGTCTGTTTACTTATATAATAATATTGTTTATTTGTCTAAATAAATTCATATGCTTCATCAAAACATTACACTGAGAATGGTGTTTTCCTCCAGGAGAGAAGAGCAGAGTGAAATGAGAGCTGTTCTGTTGTTTCTCTGCGTCTCCTCTTCAGTCTCTGTGATCAGAGGCACGCTGTCAAAAACAGATGCCAAAAAACTCAGTAAAGTGCAGGAAGCCGAGGTGAGGATCTCCGGATGTAATGAATACTCTCTCTCTCTCTCTCTCACACTCTCTCTCTCTCTCTCACACACACACACACTCTCTCTCTCTCACTCTCTCACACACACACACACTCTCTCTCTCTCACACACACACTCTCTCTCTCTCACACACACACTCTCTCTCTCTCACACACACAC
>JBCNYH010000007.1:10450689-10467302 GCA_039654325.1 Tandanus tandanus | reverse complement strand
GTGTGTGTGTGTGTGTGTGTGTGTGTGTGTGTGTGTGTGTGTGTGTGTGTGTGTGTGTGTGTGTGTGTGTGAAACCTCATTATACTTTATTAATACTCCTAATTAGAATGTTTTACACACACACACATCCTGTGGCGTTGTTATTTAGTTAGTGAGTTCTGTAAGACTAGGCTGTGTGTGTGAGTATGCGTATGTCTCTGTCTAGCCCCACCTGTCAGGCAGGGTGGGAAAACAACAGCAGGTGTGTTTGTAGGTGTGTGTGGGTGGGTGTATGAATGGTGTGAGTTCCAGCTCACCTGCTGCTGTTGGCGGTGTCAGGTGACGCCCCGTACAAGAAGTAATTCTCCCTCGCACACCGAGCAAGACAGGGTCAAAGGTCAGAGTAAAGGAAGGGGTTTAACCCATATGCTTGTGTTTTTTTCTTTTGCAGATGCAGCAGATGGTGAACTCGGACTCACGGTACGGGGGCCGTCCTCACGGTGATGCTCTCAGACCCAGAGTGCCACCAGGAATGGTTCCTCAAGGTCAGCTAACCCCTGTCAACCAATCACAGCTTGGCACTCAGCTGGGCGGGAACGGCAATAATGGGAACAGCGGTGCTCACGGATCGCCTTCACCTCCAGAGAGCAAGTCAGCCACGCCTTCTCCTTCCAGCTCAGTCCACGAGGACGATGCAGACGAGGCTCTCAAGGTCAAAATCGGGCGCACGCACGCACACACACACACACACACACACACACACACACACACACACACACACACACACGTGCATGGGACTGTTTTAATAATTTTATTGTGAGCATCTGCATAGTGTGTCAGGGTTTTTACTCTCGCTGTTGACTGGTTTTATTTTTTTCATTTGTTTTATTTATTTATTTGTTTGTTTCTTTCAGAGTGGAGCAGAGAAGAGAGCAGCTACAGATGTTGGAAAAAAACCCAAAACTCCCAAGAAGAAGAAGAAGAAAGACCCGAATGAGCCTCAGAAACCCGTCTCAGCGTACGCTCTGTTCTTCAGGGACACGCAGGCTGCTATCAAGGGCCAGAACCCCAATGCCACCTTCGGAGAGGTGTCCAAGATCGTGGCCTCCATGTGGGATGGGCTGGGGGAGGAACAGAAACAGGTTCTCCAATCATCACTCTTTATCTTTTATTATACACTCAGCTACTTCCTGAAAAAGATGATTTCCCGGATTTACCACAGGGACCAACTTTGGTTAAACAGTGCAACCTGAACTCTAATCAAGAACCCCTAACCCCTAATCTCTGTTCCCTAATCTCCATCCCCCAATCCCTAACCCCTAATCTCTGTTCCCTAATCCATAATTCCTAACACCTTATCTCTATCCTCTAATTTCTAGCCCCTAAACCCTAATCCTTATCCCCTAATCTATGCTCCCTAATTTCCCTAACACCTAATCTCTAATTTCTATCCCTTAATCCCTTACACCTAATTTTTATCCCCTCTAATCTCTATTGCATAATTCCTTAACGATATGCCTCACCCCTATTTCCTAATCTGTATCCCCTAACTCCTATCCCCTAATCCCTCACTGTTAATGCCTCATCCTTACTTCCTAATCCCTAAACCTAATCTCTATCCTCGAATACCTAACCATTTTTCCCTCTCCGCTAATACCTTACCCCTAATCTATATCTCTAATCCTTACCCACTATCCCCTATTCCCTAATCTCTATGCTTTAATCCCTTACACCAACCCCTATCGCTCAACACCATAATGCCATACCCCTAACCTCTATCCTATAATTCCTCATTGCTAATCCCTATCCCATAACTTTTATGCTCTAATTCCTTACCCAATCCCTAAACTCTAGCGCCTACCTGCAAATCTCCAGCCTCAAATCCCTTCACTGTTTATGCCTTATCTCAAACCCTAATCTCTGCCCTTATTTTCTGACCCCTAAATGTCTATTGTTGGTTCCTACAGCGGTTCTGGGTACAGCATTCTCTGATAGATAAATCTCTGTTAAGATCCTCTTCATTGATGTTTTATGGGTTCTTTCAAAGAATTGAACTCTTTAGAATTAACTTTGTTTTCCAACTTAAACATTTAACCCTGAAGTTCCCAGAAGCCTTTATTTTCTTGGGTGTTCAAACATTATGTGGATGTGTAAAGGTTCCAGCATCATAGAGTGATTTCTTTAAAAAAAGGGAAAAACCCCACAAAAAATACAAATGTGGAATGGAGAAGAATTGAGATTTAGATTAAATTGCTGAAGTAAATTTAACCCAAACATATAAATAAACTACACAAACAACATGTAAACGATATATAATGAAAAACAGATGTTCATCTCCATCATCAAATACTTCCTCTAATTCTTTTATATTCAGGAGTTTATTAATAACTGTTTTTTTTTTTTTAATGCAGAAATCCATTGTTGAGACGTTCGTTTTTGATCATGTCTTATTTCCTTCAGTGTCAGCATGTTTCAAATGCTCATTGAGCAACACCTGCGTTGAGGTACTGCCCCCGTTTGGCGTAAAAATTAGAATCAATGACCTATTTTTCAATTTGTAGGTGCAAAAAAGAAAATAAAGAAAAAATCCATGTTAGCATGAAACTGTGAAGGCCTCAGTGTGTGTTCTCAGTGTGTTTTGTTGTGGTCTGGTTTGGTTTTGCACGAAAAAGAAACACATTGATGTTATATAAGTTTCAGTTCAGGTGTATGTGTGTGTGTGTGTGTGTGTGTGTGTGTGTGTGTGTGTGTGTGTGTGTGTGTGTGTTAGCACAGGAATAATGACGTGTCGTCCCTCTTTCTAATCCGTATCAGTGATGGAGTGACGGTGTGTTTATGACGTGGGTGTTTTTCTGATAAAAAAGAACAGCGTGTCTGTGTGTCTCGGTGTGTTTCTGATGATGGATGCCGTAAACACTCTGCTTTGTGAACAATCACACAAATGGAGAAGCTAAAAGTAGAAACCGTAAATGTGTGCACGCACGCCTACACTCACAATCAAAACTGTTTACACTGAAATAAAATCAGTGTTTTACTGAGATTTTTGTACGGTTTTTATCCCTTTAACCCCCGTCACACTCAGCCACGTTCTCATAAAATTGTGTAGATGCAGTGAAAACTTCTATAACAAAGTAGGAACACAGTAGAAAGCGATAAGGATGTGATGTGGTCTCCGTGGACACTGAGGTCGAAATTTAAACGTGTTAAAAACAAGGTGCGGACATTGTGGAATCAGGACGTAGTAAGAACTTAATAAGGATGTAGGAACGGCGATAGCACATGGTGTAGTATTTATAAGGATTAGACGGACGCAGTGAGAACGTGATAAGCGTGTGGTGCGATGTGATTGGTCGTGGTAAGAATGTATTAGATGTGGTATGTGTGTGATCATGCACATGGTGAAAAATTAGCAGGAACACGTTGAACTCAGTGACAACCTGGCATGGACGTAGTGAGAACAGAATCAATTAAAAAAAATCTGCACATTTTTTATTTAGATCGGGGGAGTTTATTATTGTGGAAGTGGGTAGAGTTTATGTAGAGTTGTAAAACAGTTTTGGGAAGAGGGCGGAGTTTGTGTATCGTTAACGTGTGTTTACATCTCGTGGTTGGAACTCTGACTGGTCTAGTTTTTATAGTTTTAGTAAGAGTTGGTAAGATGATTGTGTCCATGTGTCAGTTCTCCGGGATTTCTCCAGCGGGTTGCTGTCACTCGTCCTCGACTAATAAACAAAATAATGCCAAGCATTTGTTTTATTGTCCAGGATATCATCCTGATTACACACAGACTTTGCTGCTTCGCTAAACTACCATCGGGTGTGTTTAGATGGGACAGGGGTGCGGCTTGGCCTGTCTTGAATCCTATTGGCTGTTGCAGCTCTGGTGATGTGTTTTAAAAGAGCACTGTTCTGATTTGGTTCTCATTGGGTTCTCCGTGTTTGCGTTCATCCCAGGTGTATAAGAAGAAGACAGAGACGGCGAAGAAGGAGTACCTGAAACAGCTGGCCGCTTACAGAGCTACGCTCGTCTCACAGGTATTTGAAGAACCTGGACAGGTGTTCTGTAGTAGCAGGAACACTAACAGGAACCAGATAATAAGTGTAATGATGTTCCTACAGAGTTACAGTGAACCGGCCGATGTGAAGCTCTCCCAGGCGTCTCAGATGCTCGGCCACAAAACTCCGTCATTCCAGTCCCATCCAGGGCTCTACATGGCCCCGCCATACCCACAGCAGCCCCATATGCCCCCCATGCAGCCCGGAATGGCCCGGGGCGGTGCCTCTCGGCCCGGTGCTAACATTAACATGGGCAACATGGCGGCAACGACACCACCTCCTCTTCAGATCAGCCCCCCACTGCACCAACACATCAGCATGCAGCAGCAAATGGGGAGCCACACCATGTCCCTGCACTCACCGTCTATGGCACAGGTGACACACACACACACACACACACACACACACACACACTCATGATCATACACACACACACACACACACTCATGATCATACACACACACTCACACACACACACTCATGATCATACACACACACACACACTCACACACACTCACTCATGATCATACACACACACACACACTCACACACACTCACTCATGATCACACACACACACACACTCTCTCTCACTCTCTCTCTCTCTCTCTCACACACACACACACTCTCTCTCTCTCACACTCTCTCTCTCTCTCACACACTCTCTCTCCCTCTCTCACACTCTCTCTCTCTCTCTCTTCCTCTCTCACACTCTCTCACTCACTCTCACACACTCTCTCTCTCTCACACACACTCTCTCTCTCTCTCTCTCCCACACTCTCTCTCTCTCTCTCTCTCCCTCTCTCACACTCTCTCTCTCTCTCTCTCTCCCTCTCTCACACTCTCTCTCTCTCTCACTCTCTCTCACACTCTCTCACACTCTCTCTCTCTCTCCCTCTCTCACACACTCTCTCTCTCTCTCCCTCTCTCACTCTCACACTCTCTCTCTCCCTCTCTCTCCCTCTCCCTCTCTCCCTCTCTCTCTCACACTCTCTCTCTCCCTCTCCCTCTCACACACACTCTCTCTCACACACACACTCTCTCTCTCTCTCTCACACACACACACACTCACTCTCTCTCTCTCGCTCGCTCTCTCAACCTTCATTCTCTTTTTTTTTTCTCTCTCTTTCCCTGTCTCCATTTGTCTATTTCTCCTGTTTTCTTTTTGTTTCTCTCTCTACACTTTCCCACTCTCGATTTTCTTTTTCTCTCTGTCTTCATTTGTCTCTCTTTTCCTGTTCTCTCTCTCTCTCTCTCTCAATTCGTCTTTGTTTTTCTGTTCTCGCCTCTCTCTCTCTCTCTCTTTACTTTCCTACTCTGACTCGATATGCTCTCTCTCTCTCTCTCTGTTTTGTCTTTTAGACAGCTGTAGCGGAGCAGCCTGTACAGGATCGGGGTTTGGTGGTGACAGCTCCTCAGTGGAGGGATGTAGTGAGAGAAGAAAAAAGATTTTGCCCTCAGACCATATCAACACGTCACTTTGAGGGAGCAGTGCTGGGATACATCACGCCGGTAATCTTTCTATTCATGCTGCGTCTTCTCTGTAATCCTGTGCACTTTAGAACTTTAACATGATTTGATTATTACTAAATCTGTAGTTTTTAAATGTTTAAATACTTTATTTCTGTTCAGTGCTTCTGCTGATGGCTTTAAACCATGTAAAGGCAGCTGTGCAGTGTATGATTTTCTTGAATTCTTTGGTTGCGAGTTGAGATTTGCAGTTCGAGAACACATAATGTGAGGGGCTTATTATTACCTAATTATTTTTACCGCCACAGACGTAGTCTAAAAGCCTCTAATATGAGCATGACACAGGATTTTGAATTGTGGCAAGAGAGTGAAATCCTAAGAGTGAAATCCTAGACTTTTGTTTATATGAAACTGTTTCCTCCATGAGTCCAGATAGGACTGGATGGTGATTTAAGCAGTGCGTAGTACTTTAGGTCTAACATCAGAGGATTACATTTACATTTATTTATTTACTTAATCTTTTTTTATACAACTGAGCAGTTGAGGGTTAAGGTCCTCGCTCAAGTGCCCAACTGTGGCAGCCTGGTGGTAGTGGGACTTGGACCCAGATCTTTGGGTCACTATTTCAGAGCCTTAACCGCTGAGCCACCACTGCCAGGATCATCATAATATCTGGCATGAAGAAGAGAGTATAGAACAAGTTATAGCATTTAGACAAGATTTTACTAGGATCATCTCATACAGTGTGAAAAGTAATACTGTAATATTGGACAGTCTAAAAACCCAGAGCTGTGAGGTCCACGAGAACATATAAAAAAAACTAAACCTACTAGTCCTATGTAGGTGTTTCTGGTTTGGACTACTTCTTCTTTTTTTTCTTTTTTTTTTTTACTGTGATTAAATTTTCTATGGTGCTATAGCTGTTTTTTAAGCTACAATTTTTACTGGTCTCACTGCAGATTTCTAAGCCTCAGTCTCTCTCTCTCTCTCTCTCTCTCTCTCTCTCTCTCTCTCTCTCTCTCTCTGCTTTTTAAAAATTTTTTATGCCCCTGGCAAACAAATTTTGGCCAGGGTATATAGTGTTGTAGCTGTTCTGTCCTTCTGTCATTCCATCATTCTGTAGTAACGTTTGTCTGGAGCATAGCTCCTGAGGTACAGAGACCAGACATAAGTAAATAGACACTCAAAATTTCAGAATGAATATTTGCTTGTCGAAGAAGAGGTTTGCGCCTTGCTGCTCGGCCATAATAGAGCGTTTGATGAAGATTGCGTGTAACAGTTTTTGAGCGAAGGCATCTTTCTGATGGTCCTGGTCGACCTGGTCGTGGATCTGTGGTGGTCTTACCTTCACTGTTGAACTGTTTACCGTTGACAGAAGAATATTCAAATTGTCAGCTATTTGTCGCTGGCTGATGCCGCCCTCTGACTGACCTACAATTCGACCTTTCTGAAAATCTGACAGTTTAATGACTTAAATTTAATGAACACTCGTAAGACTGCTGTATAAAGGTGCACAAACTTGTGCTAAAGTTATGCAAGCATGTCTAGCACTCCAGGGGCTCAAGAATTGTCAGATTTTCAGAGAGGTCGAATTATGGGTCAGTCAGAGGGCGGCATCAGCCAGCGACAAATAGCCGACAATTTAAATATTCCTCTGTCAACGGTAAACAGTTCGACAGTGAAGGTAAGACCACCACGGATCCACGACCAGCTCTTCTTCAACCAGCAAATATTCATTCTGAAATTTTGGGTGTCTATTTACTTATGTCCGGTCTCTGTACAACACCTATTAATACATAAATGGGTGTGTAAATACATCTGGGGATGGGAGAGTATTGTGTACCTGTTTCATGTCCCTGTGACCTTGACCTTGACTTCCAGTGTAGAAAATGCTTGTGCTGGGGTTGTCTGTGTACCATGGACACATGACATTTTTTTTCTAATTTCTCACAGTGGAATTCCCATGGGTATGACATTGCCAAGATTTTCGGGCCTAAGTTGACCTCCGTGTCTCCGGTATGGCTCCAGCTCAGACGCAAAGGACCAGAAAGCTTTCATATCACCGGTCTACATGACCATGACCAGGGTAGGTGCATTTTAATCTCATTCGCCCTTGCACACTGTTCCTCTGCCATGCTGAACCAACAACATTGAAACAATATGTCTTGTAACAGGTTGGGTCAAGGCTGTGAGGAAAGCAAACAAAAAAAATAAGATATGTGAGTCTTTTTAACCTTTAGCTTCATAAAAAAACATTCAGTATGACTTTCTGAATTCCTCAGACTTTTTTATGTACATAAACAATGATGTGAATTGTGATATATTAGTTTCGAGTAACCTGTCTTACGTTGACTTTTTGTAGTACCTCGACTATTATTCGATGGCTGGTCTTATCAGGACTACATGAGCGTCCTGGACAGTGAAGATGAGATTGAGGAGATTGGTCAGGAAATTGTTGAGGTGGCAAAGGTACAGTATGTCATATGTGTTATTTGTAATGAAAGGAAAGATCCACTCTAATCTCAGTATTCATAATCAACATTAGCTCCAGTGGTACAAAATATATACCCTGCCTGGTAAAAAAAAAGAAAAGTTTGCACTCTAATATTTTGTTAGAATGGCTGTTGCCTTGTTTGCAGAATGTAATTAAGATTCTGGAGACGAGTAGATCTCGTCGTTTAGCTATTGTAATGTTTTTCTTGTCAAAGATACACACATCCTTAGCTTGCTAATTTTTCTGCTTCCAACACATCAACTCTGAGAACTAACTGTTTGCCTTCTGCCTAATACATCCCACACCCTTGCAGGTGCCACTCACTCATTCACTCACTCACTCATTTGCCAAACCGCTTAATCCTGTTAGGGTCATGGGGAGCAAGTCGCCAGACCATTGCAGGGCCAACGCACCTGCAGTCATTTACACTCATACCTAGGGGGCAATTTGGAAAAGCCAGTTAGCCTAATGTGCATGTCTTTGGACTGTGGGAAGAAACTCTACACAGAAATGCCTGAGCCAGGGACGCGAACCCAGGACCTTCTTCCTGTGAGGTGGACGTGCTAACCACTACACCACAGGTGTCACCGTAAAGAGATAATCCATGTTATTTCCTTCACTTCGTCAGTAGTTATAACGTTTTTATTGTTATGGCTGATTGGTGTGTGTGTGTGATGTGTTTCAGCGTGGAGTCTTCCTTTAAAGCATCTTTATAAATGTGAATGAGGCTCATATATAGTATTGTATAGTACAGTTTGCAGCTTAATTTTGTCTCACAATGATTGTATTTTGTTTTGTGTTGCATTTTAGGCTGAAGGTTTTGATGGCTATACTCTGGAACTGTGGAGTCAACTGGGAGGAAACAAGAGACAGTCAGTCTCAATTAACCAATTATTTAGAGTTTTTGCTTTAGGGTGATGTGTGAAATGAAAATCGTGATTCACTTTAAAACTGGTGAATTATTACAGTGCCTGCAAAGTTTCCAAACTAATTTATATTCATCAGAATTTTTATTTATTTATTTTTTAAACTCCAGGGGCTCTAAGTTCTACCCAGGATTCCTGCCTCACACTCATTGTTTCGGGATAGGCTCCGGTATCCGCCACCCAATAGAAAAAATTCATGGATGGATGTATGGACTCCTTAACTACCAGACGGTTCTCTGTTCCTGCCCATAGAATACCACCGCGCATAAGCAAAATGGCAGCACATGCTTCAAAAAGTGAAGAGCGTGTATTAAAACTGTCTCCTAGCTAATTTGTAAATTGTTTGGTTATGCAAATGTAACCATATAGCTCAAAAAAAGTCTTTCTTCAAGTGTAAATACCAGACATTTTTTTCAAAAGACAAATATGTTTTCAAATTTGTTCACTTGTGTTTACGTTTTACTTGATCCTTAAGGAGAAAATGAGCGGCACTCAGTGACCAATTCCTGTTCTAAAACCAAGTCAGGAAATGGTTTTGTTTCCCTTCTCTGTTGACATTAACAAACTACTGATCTGAATAATGTCTTTGCTTTAAAACAAATATAAATTGTGATCGTAAGTCAGGGGTAGGTTGAAAAAAAATCAGGAATTTTTTTTTTTGGGTGATTTCGCCCAGGCGTCGTATGTGTGTATCAATAAGAGTGAATGTGTTAATTCATATTTTTAGTATTCTGTTAAAGACACTAGCAGACATGTGCTATGCCTCTTTTGTGTAACACAGGGAGTTGATCCACTTGGTTACACACCTGTGCAATTACCTGAAGGCTGGGAAGCTCACCTGCATTCTTGTCATCCCTCCTGCTATCATTCCTGGGTAAATCATAACATATGATCACACATATTGCAGTTAATCCTGCCTTTTGGCCGTGTTCCAGCCAACTTAACAGGAAAAATAAAAACTATTTTAAAAGTATTTTATTGAGTACTGTGTATGAGAAGTTGTATTTTTTTTTTTTTGTCTTTTTTTCTTTCTTTCTTTTTTTAAAATTCAGGTCTCACCAACCAGGCATGTTTGGAAGGGAAGACTTTGAAAAACTGGCTCCGGTTGTTGATGCATTCAGTTTGATGACTTATGACTATTCCAGTCCGGGCAGGTTCGTCACAAAATACAGAAATATCTCGATAATAACCCCTGAGCGTTCACAATCTATGTAACTGTAATTTTTTCTTCTTCTTTCTTAACATGAGTAAATTTGTTAGATGAAATATAAGGTAGTGAAACAGGGAGGAAGTGTATAATGTAATACTGTCATGCCTCAGCTATAGTACTTACATTTAAGTTCTCTTGCACTTCCTACTTTGAAAGCTTATTGGTAAAGTTGTTTATCTTTAATTGAAACAAGTGACTGGGTTAGTAATTCGGTAGTCTGTGGTTGTACATGGAAATGTTTTAGGATTTACACATTCTGTTTGATGATAGGTTTATGTAGAGATGGAAAAAAATAGATTGAGTTATAATCACAATTCTGATGCGTGGCGATATATGCATCACTACGCTGGCACGAAAATAAAAAAAAATTAAAAATAATAAATTTTAATTTATATGTTTGGATTTTGTTGTGGTGAAACTAGCACTGCTCTTAAATAGTAACTATAAGTAGCCCTCATTACAGATTTTGTAGCTCTGATGCCAGGAAATGCAGTCTTTCTCATGCAAGGAGCGAGCTGCTGCCAGAGACATGTAACACATGTTTTGGTGAGCATAGTTAGAAGCGACTGAAGTGTGCTGCTCCCGGAAGTGAGCCACAAGCATGCAAGGAGGCGGGCAGACATGACAGTCCTAAGGAGTACATTATGTTTAATTACTCGTGTAATTCAGTTGTGCAGCACTGGAATAAAGCTTTCAGGGTTGAAAACTTTACAGTAGAAGTATGACCCATCTTTTTAAGGCTCTAAATTTGTAACAAAAGAAAGCAGAAAAATTGTAATATAGGATCATGATACTTACAGAATCTCAATATTAAATCGAATCAGGACTTGGGTATTGTGATATCATATTGGGTGATCCCTGGTGTTTTCCAACTCTTAGGTTTATGTCACGTGTGTGTGTTGTAGAGCAGGCCCAAGTTCTCCGCTGCTCTGGATGCGAGATTGTGTGCTGCAGCTTGCACCACAGAGCCAATGGAGATCCAAGATCCTACTGGGACTGAACCTGTATGGTCTCGACTTCACTGTCAGTGGGGGAGCTGAGCCCTTGCTCGGGGGCAGGTATGACTTCAGAGAAATGCTGTAGTCTCTGTGCATGCGTGCATTTGTGTGTGTGTGTGTGTGTGTGTGTGAGACTCACAGCATGCCCTAATAGTAGCTTGTATTTTGCTGTAGGTGTGTCTCTTTATTCCTCTTTTGGTCTCTTGCAGGTACATTGAGCTTCTGAAGGAAGCCAAACCAAAACTTGTTTGGGATGAGTATGCAGGAGAACACTATTTTAACTACAAAAGGTTATACACACACACACGTGTACACACCCGTGTCACTGAATCAAAAGGCCACTGTAGGTCTTTTATTTGTCTTTTATTGGTTCTGTCATTTTAATGAGACAGGTTTTTTTTGTTTTGTTTGTTTTTGTTTATTTTTTTGCTTAAAATGTAATTTTAGTTATTGGACCTTAGCCTCATTCATGTCCAAACACTATTTTGGGTTTAATAGCGACAGCAAGACATGCACAATAAGCCGCTTAATCCTAATTAGGGTTGTGGGGTGGCTGGCGCCCATCTCAGCCTACTCTGGGCGAGGGCTGGATACACCCTGAACAGCTCGCCAGGCCATCGCAGTAAATTATATTATTAATACATAATATTTTTTGCTTCCATGTCAATTCAATAATAAGTCACTAAGGTTGTTGATGTAAAAGTAAATACCATGAAATTGCTTAATGAACTCTAACGCTGTGGCTGCTGTTATCTATTTCAGAAATTCAGTGAAGCATACAGTCTATTATCCAACACTACAGGTAAGACTAACTGTAAAAGGTAATATTATGACAAATATGGTGGATCATGAGCTCACTTCCATGTACGTATTTGCTTATTCTCTTGCTTTAGTCTCTGCAGCTACGGTTCGCACTGGCTACAGAACTGGGTACAGGAATCTCAATGTGGGAACTTGGACAAGGCTTGGACTATTTCTATGACCTTTTGTGAATTTGACTGACACAAACACTCGTAACTTCCTCTTCCAAACACTGATGGGTTGCGGTACATTGTTGTTTATGACAATGCCAGTGCTGAGCATGCCAATAAAATTATTTTTATTATATAAAAAGGAAAGAGCTAATGCACTTTTATGACATTTTATGAAATATTTGAATGTTATATTGTTACAAAATGTAAATTGTGTGAGTGTGTAAAGGAAGATATTGACATGCATGCTGGATTAGCATTCTTTAATTATAAGTGTACGTACATTACTATAACTGGTGCAAATTCAGTAATCACATCTTTGAGACTATTTTGAACTAATGGCACGATGTAATAACACACACATTTTGGGTTTAGAAAAGTAGAAGTCATATAGAGTAGCAGTCCATCTGTTTACGTCAACACTGTCAGTGATGTTCACAGAAACATGTTGAAGAGAGCTTTAATAGAAGAGACAGTCACTTTACTCGTCTCTGTGCAGCAATAGTTATTTTTATCACATGGTACTATCCATGCCAACACTGAAGATAACTAATAGAATGGAGGAGAGTTATTTATACTTTTGTCAATATTTTACAGGAAGACCACATAACTTTCTGTGAGAAGCTAACAGGAAGTAGATTCATGCATTATGTATGTATATGATACTCAAGATTTATTGCAGTCTAATGGTTCCACAACAATTTGATTTGTAATTTAACCTGCTTCATACTTACACCAGGCTTCAAGTGCTTAATGTTAAAATTGGCACCAACTATTGGACGACACGACTTCAACACTGTATTGCATCTTACCAGCAACTTTTGGTCAATCTGTAATTGTTAAACTATATGTTTTTATAACTTGTGAATAACCAAGTTTGCAGTTCTCAAAAATATACATTTAAAATTGTACAGAATGTTTCCAGGAGCTTTAAGTTGATCCATTGTAGATGCTACAATAAAACTGTACAACCTAGGGATTTCACTGGAAATAGCACCCTAAATTAACACAACATTACTGGGTAGACTTCAGGGGATTTGTGTAAACACATCAATATGTTTTATGACTAACCCTAAGTGAACTAGACCTCTGAGTCAACTCACTACGGAATACCCTCCGCCTGCATCATGATCTAGCTGTTGAATTATTAAACTTCAAAACACCAGACCCAGACCATGCACATGTTCAGGTGGTACACAACAACAACTGTATAAAGTATTATCAAAATCCACCAAGTGGTTTAAGAGGAGTAGCACTTTGTCTTTTATGGACAGACGGACAGGGTAAGGCCTACATACTCCCCCAAACTTTGTTTGCGTGGGGTAAATATAGTTATGTCAAATCCCGGTTACACCGTTTTACTGTAAGATGGATATATTTAAGAGCAAAGATTAAGATAAACAGCAACTTTTTTTCCTCCAAAGTTTTCCTGTGTCATTGGTCAACACTACAGTGCACCTGAAAAGGTCAGGGGATTTTACCTGCTGTTACACAGCAGGATCAGATTGTTGACTGCAGCTGTGGTAGACTGAACATTTTGACCAGTCACCAGGTGACGGTCCAGGACCACATGCAGTGCATCCTCTTGACTGGCTGCAAAATATCAGAATTGGTTCTCTCTTAGCATAAGAAAACATTTCTCTTATGGAATCCAACATCATTTACCAAAAAAGACTATAACAACTCAAGACATGCTTGATGCACTTAAACATGGGGGAAAACATTCAGTTGAAGCACTGATGACATTTTATTGACAAGGATGTTGCAAATTCACCTGTGAAGGATCCTCCATTGTCTTTCACAAAGTCTTCCACGATCAGAGGAAGGTTGGCGAAATCTGGAGAACGCACCAGCTCAAACACAGAGGGCTTTAAGAAATAAGATATGAACAATGACTCGATACTGAAAATTTTCGTTATCTCCTTCTGATAGCTTGTTTTTTGAATCTGAAATCTTACTCCAGTCAGGCTGTATCCATTAAATATCCACTTCTGTTCCTCTGTGGCACAGCAAAGTGCAGAAACACCCTGTCCCACAGCACACACGGGCTCTGAAAAACACCCACACACATGCTGTGCTCAGTAATGCTGAAGTGACTGACCAATCCTCATGTCCTACTTTCTCAACTCATTAAAAGGGGGAATGTCATGGCTATTTAAAGCAAATAGGCTAAATAACATCAGCTGGGTTATCAAAAAAGCCATAACCATTTAGAAAGATTTTGGTGTAAAACTAATTTTCAAGATTATTTTGATCTCTGAAAACTGTTCAGCCCAACAAGATTTCAAAAAGTCCTTGTTTTAAATCTTTTCCATCTGCTTTAAACTCCTTTTTGATTTACAAGTTCAAAGGCTACTTACCCTGGGTTTACACCGGGGGCATGATGTCCTCGATTCAAAAAAAGCACGGAGATCCACTATTTATGACCACGCTTGGAGTACAACTGGGTTATAAAAAGGATGCAGGGTGCGTCCAAATGATGAAACTTGAAGGAATCGTGTTTCCAAGTTCATCAAGGTTATCTCTTATGCTCTGTTAAGGTCCGTTATGCTTTACTCTGATTCCCAAGCTTTATCACAAGTAGCGATAATTCGTAATAATCGTGGCAAATTTTGACAGTCAATAATTCCTCCAAGTGCACTCAAGGTCATCATGCTTCGATCCCAAGACCCCCCCCCCCCACGTGCATCACAATTCTCTCAAATCATGGAGATAGTGCCCCCAGTGTAAACCCTGGGTTAATAAACACATAGTAGAATTTTGGACATTTGTTGTATATTAACACGACTTATAGGCAACGGAATTGTGTGTAAACAGTAGGCTGCATTGCCGTCAGCGTGTTTCTGCCCTGCGATGGCCTGGCAAACTGTTCAGGGTGTGCTCTGCCCTTGCCCGAGTCGGCTGAGATGGGTGCCAGCCTCCCCGCGACCCTAATTAGGATCAAGCGGTTCAGAAAATGGATGAATGAATTGTGTAAAAACCATGGCACAGCTTTTTAAAGAAGTCACGTTGAACAATGATATAGTGTCTTACTTTTCTGAGAGCTGAAGTGTGTGAGGATTCGTGCCAGCGAGCCACTGTGGGCAAGGTCTTTTAAAGCTCCTGGGCAGTCTGGGATCAACAGAGCCTGGTAGCGGGCACCTGCAATACAATACAATACAATACAATACAATACTAGTGCTTGTGCTCTGTTCTTTCATAAGTTTTGAACTTTTACACATTTTGTATGACTGCAACCTGGAACTGGGCTTCAATGCCATGTCATGAAGGGGAAAAACACTATAGAGGTATGGGAGTAATTAACTGTTTTAGTGGCTTATCAATGCAAAACAGCTAAATTGAGTCCTGTATAACAGAGGAAAAGACAGAAAAGTTGAGTTCAACCATCAATAGACTCCAGTTTGGCAGGAGTGGCGTAGGGTTTGACGCTGAAATCCTGAACCCATCGAGATGAACTTTCATCAACCCCGAAGAAGTCAATAGTTTTGCCCTGTGAGAGAAGTAAAAGTAAGTATTTCTCTTGAACTGATGTTTGAATGAATTAACTCCAGTCAGTGAGCCATGAGGTGTAGGTGCTGCAGTGAATTCTCACCCCTGGTGTAGCTGTCTGTAGGTTAAACACAGGACTACAGAGAGAGAAACACTGCTGGAAAGACCGAGCAGACACCCCTAACAATGGAAATAAAACAGCATTACAGTCCCGCTTTAATGAACACAACTTAAACACTATGATATTAAATCTGACATACCTTGAGGGGCTGCACTGGCCACAATAAGACAGGTAGGTTTAGATGTCATGTTGTTGTTTACCCTCAACACACAGCCCTCACTGCAGTAAAAACCTCCTCGGCTAACGACTACTCAAGGGCTAACAACAGCGATAACAACCCAATACACGTTAACAAATCGAAAATTAAGCACAAAAAGCTTTATTCGTAGGTTTATAAACAAAACAGCTCGTTACAGGACTGCTTTTAAGGTTAGTTCCGCGCACTAAATGGTCCGTCTCGAAACTGGAGTCATAACTGTAGTTCCGCTGACGTGCTAACAAGCGTCTTAAATAACGCTCTTCACATACATTTAGTGTTCGTACTGGGAAATTCAGACACGTGTGGGGAACTGTTAAAACCTGGACGTGAAACTAAAAACCAAGTGTGAAGCACTGGACGCTTTTTTTTTTTTGCAGTTCCGCTTTAAGTAGCTGAAGAGGCAGATCCACCAGGTGGCGCTGCGGTGCAACTTCTGCAGCTGAGTTTCTGGGAGGCCGGAGGACTTGTATTAAATATCACTCACTCACGTGCCGGATCGCTTAATCCTACCAGTGTCACGGGGAGCCTAATGTGCACGTCTTTGGACTGTGGGAGAAAACCGGCGTACCCGGAGGAAACCCGTGCAAGCACGGGAAGAACTGTGACATGCTAACCACTACGCCTCTGTCATTCATTCATTTTCTGAACTGCTTAATCCTAATTAGGGTCGCGGGGAGGCTGGCGCCCATCTCAGCCGACTCTG
>JBCNYH010000007.1:10430383-10441065 GCA_039654325.1 Tandanus tandanus | reverse complement strand
GGAGAGAGAGAGAGAGAGATAGAGAGAGAGAGAGAGAGAGAGAGAGAGAGAGAGAGAGAGAGAGAGAGATAGAGCATAACATGGAATAAGACTGGACATAAAACTCTGTTCTCATAACACACACACACACACACACAAACACACACACACACACACACACCTCCCTACAACTCCCTTCCTGTATGGAGACTCTTGCTCATTCACTCTTCACCCCTTCATTCCTGGCATCCCCCTCCCTCACCCATAATACCCATCATTCCTCAGCTGTGACTCAGTTTTCCACATGGGTCTTAAAGATACACACCACTCTATTAAAATTACCAAGGTTGACAGTTTCACAACAAAACATATCCGTAGTCATGGATTTAGGAACCACTGACCCATGACGATAGTGCAAAAAAGGCTTCCGTTAGCGTTTACTGTATAACTAGAGCCTTCCGGTTTCATTACAAATCCATACCCTAATTTTCCATCAACATAATCTGAAATGAAAAGATCAATCCTCCCTACAGATTCTTCAGATATTATCAAGGGCAACTCATCTAAAAAAAGAAATAAATTAATAAAAAAATCAGAAACATTTTTAGGTGGAGGGATGAAGGGCAGCTTTTTGTGTTGCTCTTTTGTGTTTTGCCAACGGGCTGCGTTTGAACTACTCTCTCACATGACATATCGCATTACACATAGTATTCATGATATTCCTAGTGTTTGATGAGGATTTAAGCCTTTGTCCATGCAAAACAAAACAGCAGTGAATATGAAATATCTGACTTACAATAAAAGGAAAGAACCATTTTCATCCATTCGTTCATTTATTCATACCGTATCATCCATCCTAATGCTAATCCTAATTTATGCAACATACTCATAAATGACTACATTATATACTTAACTCACCACTCTCAAAAGTCTTCTGTTCTCCCTAATGGTGGCACAGCAGCCAAGGATTCCAGTGAGCATAACAACGGCTCCTGCTGCAATCAGGATGTAGGCAGCAGTTGAATAAGTACTGGAGGACAGCAGACTAATGTAGTCACTCTTATCCACTAGAGCCCAGAGTCCCACTGCCATCACAATACCCCCAGACAACTGGGAGAGAAAAAGAGGTTAAAAGGCGCACAGACTATATTTAACTTTCATTCATTCATCTTCAGTAACTGCTTTATCCTGCTTAGGGTCACAGTGGATCCAGAGCCCATCTCAGGACCACCATGAATGGCACCAGGGGATTTCAACCACACCATAAATCTCTTGTTCAGAAATCAGACACTTTCAGACAAACATGTTATGATTTAAGTTAATAAAGAATGAGTTACCCAGAAAAGCAGATTAAAGATGAACAGCAGGTATTTAAGGCATACTGTACAAGAGTTTGTCTTTTCCTCGTGAGCCACCATCCTGGGAGAACACAATCAAAACATAAAACACACATGTTGAACATCCGTGAGCTCTGAAAACACACCAGTGCTGAGACATGAACTCCTGAGATCCTACCCTACTCTATCCTATCCTACCCTACCTTACCCTATCCTACCCTACTCTATCCTACCCTACTCTATCCTATCCTACCCTACCTTACCCTATCCTACCCTATTCTATCCTACTCTATCCTATCCTACTCTATCCTACCTTACCCTATCCTACCCTACTCTATCCGATCCTATCCTACCCTACCTTACCCTATCCTACCCTACTCTATCCTACCTTACCCTATCCTACTCTATTCTATCCTACCCTACTCTATCCTATCCTACTCTATCCTACCTTACCCTATCCTACTCTATTCTATCCTACCCTACTCTATCCTACTCTATTCTATCCTACCCTACTCTATCCTATCCTACCCTATCCTACCTTACCCTATCCTACTCTACTCTACCCTATCCTACCCTACCCTATCCTACCCTACTCTATCCTATCCTACCCTATCCTACCTTACCCTATCCTACCCTACTCTATCCGATCCTATCCTACCCTACCTTACCCTATCCTACCCTACCCTACCCTATTCTATCCTACTCTATCCTATCCTACCCTATCCTACCTTACCCTACCCTACCCTATCCTACCGTATTCTATCCTGCCCTACTCTATCCTACCCTATCCTACCTTACCCTATCTTACCATACCCTATTGTACCCCACCCTACCCTACCCTATCCTACCTTATTCTACCTTAACCTATCCGATCTATCCTATTCAACGCTACCTAACCCAATCCAACCATATCCAACCCTATCCTATCCTATCCTACCCAAGCCAACCATATCCTACCCTATCCTATCCTACCCTACCCAACCCAAGCCAACCATATCCTACCCTATCCTATTCTACCCTATCTTTCTCTACCCTACCCTATCCGATCTACCCTATCCTACCCTTTCCTATCCAATCTATTCTATCGTATCCTACCCAACTCTACCCTACCCAATCCTAGCCCTAGCCTATCCGATCTATCCTATCCCACCTTACCCTACTCTACCATATCCTATCTAATCCTACCCCACACTATATATCCTATCCTACCTTACCTATCCTATCCTATCCCACATAAAGAAATATCCCTTTGATATTTGATGAGTATTTTTAAGAGGGTTTGTCCTTCTTGAAAACCCTTAAAAATAAAATCTACTACAAAAGATTTCATTAGAGAAACGTTTCAGGTAGGACTGGTGAAAGTGGGATAGAACTATTAAACATTCTTAGTCTCCATAATGAAATATTTTTGAAGAGAGTACCGCCTTAAAGGGGTCAGCTCACCCTTCCCAGAATCCAGTTCCTTGTTTTAGTTTTGAAAGTCCAGGGTCACTACCCACTAGCTCTCTGTGCAGTAATACCTCCACAAATTCACTGAGTGAGCCTCAAACTCTGTCTTTACCATGTGCCAAATGGGAAAGTTTTGAACAGAATATTCCTTATCTTTACTTTACTTTGTGGCTGCCCACAAGGTGGCAGAGGCCTGTTCTGGTCCATTACAACAGAATACACATACAGAAAATGGAAGGGATCAGTTAAAAGAATATAAAATATGAACACTTTGAAAAGAATATCTTCAATTTCACATTGCAGTTTAAGATCTACAGCCTAAAATGTTGCTGAATTGTTGCGGATTGTTTTGCCATTGAAAACGACAACTTGCTACTTGGGTCAGAGAATTCTGGGAAGAGTAAGCTGGGCCCTTTAAGAAGTGAAACCTGTAATAAAAAAATATTCACCATGAAAGAAGATCTACGGTACAGTATTTATATAGAAAATGCCCAAAGGCATGTGGACAGTACAGGGCCATATAATGCGAGAACATGAAGGGTATATCACTTCAGCTACTAGAAGTCACAAACATGGATATCATGTCTTTATAATAGTGAATCCCATTGGGAAGAAAAACCCTTTTCTTTCTTTCTTCCTTTTTTTTTTAAAGAATTTTTCGGCGTGATATTCAAGTGATAACACAATGTATGGTTAAAACAATGTGCAAACCTGACCAATCACACCAATGTGTGAGTTTTTTTTTTTTAACGTCCCATTCTAGATTTATTTCCTATTTGCAGTTGGGGAAGACCCACATACTTAGTTAATGCACCGTATATGTAATGTTTCTGTACACGTGATAAATAAACAATTTATGGTGCATCTATATACAGTTTAATTGAACAGAAATGTCCAAGATCTGTCATTCCTCTCTGACTGAGGATTCCCTGACAGCAGAATGTGTGTGTGTTTGTGTGTGTGTGTGTGTCTGTGTGTCTGTGTGTGTGTGTGAACTTAGTCAGACGTTTACTACCCTGTGGCCCCTATCTGGCACTCAGAGACATATCTGTCACTGTCTGAGTAACACTATCCTGCCGTGAGAAATGAGGTAAGTCCTATAACAGTCCCCATAGAGATAGACCACAGTGACTCACATCACAATTTGACACCCATGCTTATCTTGGTTTAATTCATCATGGACTCTTATTCCCAGTTTAAAGACTACCACATAATGTGTTGGAGATGACTATGTAAACAAAAGCTATAAATATTTTATTTAACAGTTTGAGTCGGAATTGTGCTTGCTATGAAATGAATACTGTATATGATATGATGTGAAGGCACACTGATCATCTCCTTCATGGATAAAATTAAGTCTAAGTCAGAATTAAATGAATTAAATATTTGGATTCTAGGAATGGTACATTGGTGAGAATTCATACTATAAACCTGATGAAAGTGCAGATATGAGGCTTTGATTAATACAGCCAAAAAACTAATACACTCCATATATTTGTCATGTAGGCTCAACATCATGAGACTTGGGAACAAATGATAAGCTCTTGCCATGAGAAGCATAATTAAACATTAAACTAACCAGCCTGTGAAGTCTAAAAAAGCCTCGAGGGAATGATCATAATAAGAACCAATCCTTGATTAAGGCCTAATCCATGTAAATATGACCTTATTCCTATATATGACCTTAGAATTAACTGCAAATGTAATAATTTAGGTCTAATACCATGCCCCCTCCCCTGCTTCCCCTCCTTCTTACTCCTGTGCACACACATGGAATGTGCACTATCTGTAACTCATTACTGATATGTGGACACCTGGAGCCTGTCTAACAACATGCTGACAATAAACCAGTTATTATATATAAACAAATATATATATATATATATTGCTACTTGGGGCAGAGAATTCTGGGAAGAGTAAGCTGGGCCCTATATATGTGTGTGAGAGAGAGAGAATATATCTAATACTACACACACACACACACACACACAGAAACTTAAAAATTTTTTTTTAAAACATTGAGTGAAGAGGAGCATTAAAACTGATCAGTAGTGGGGAGAAACAAAACACTCCACAAGGTCATTATTTCTACAAATTAACAAGTAAAATAAAACTGAACAAAACTGTTTAAATATATAAACGTAATATAAATTCACTCACCTGCTGAAACTGCACACACCAAGCTACTCCACTGAAGGACTTTCCCTTTAGACTTTCTGACTGCTGTTAGCTGCGTGTGTGTGTGTGAGAGAGAGAGAGAGAGAGAGAGAGATTGTGATGAAAACACTACTTGCGCGCCCCCGCCTCGTGTGCGCATGAACCAAATTGGTCGCTATTGTAGGCTACTAGAGATGGACATTAAAGGGAACATTCACCCACTTTGTTCAACATAACTTCAAAAAAAGAAACAATTTATTCTCATTGTTTTATATTCCTATACATAGTTTCTTATTTATGTTAATGAAGTGTTCTTACTGTGATATCTTAAGTAAAGCTATTACTTCAAACTTGTCTTTTGAGTTTATTGATAAGGATGTAGTGGTACATAAAAAATATTTTAAACTGGGTCAAAATTAACAATTATAAAAACATTTCTGAAGCAGAAAAACTTAAAAATGGGGAAAACTCACTCGCTCACTTACGAACGGCTTAATCCTATTCTGGTTGCAGGGAGGCTGGAGTCTATCGTGGAGCCTATCGAAGGCAGGCTACAACCTGAACAGCTCACCAGACCATCGCAGGGCCAATTCCAAACAGCCAATTAGCCTAATGTGTATGCCTTTGGACTGTGGAAGGAAACCAGAATACCCGGAGGAAACCCATGCAAACACAGGGAGAACATGCAAACTCCACACAGAGACACCTGAGCCCAGGACTTGAACCCAGGACCTTCTTGCAGTGGGGCGGACATGCTAACCACAATGGGGACAAACTGCCAAACTGTATTGAAAATATACATTAAATGAAGGATTCTAGAGCAGTAAACAGCTTTATCCTGATCTTACCATTATATAATTTGTTCAACTAAAAGAGACAAACGCCGATGATATTTATCAGAATTAAAAGACAAAACCATAAAATGAGTAGTTTGTATTCTAAAATTTACTTGGCTGAGCTGCATTTTAATTTATAAGCTTTATTAAATTATAGACATATGCACACACACCTGTGAATGCCTAATTAATAATTCAATTTTGTATCACTGGGTCGGGTCTTGAACTAAAAAAAATGGTAAATTTAGGCCATTGTTCTGTTGTCATTCTGTGGGAGCAGAATTGATTTATATAATCAAATGAATATAAATAATAAAATATATTAATTCAACCGTTCATTGAATTTACCATTCATTCATTCGCTGAACCACTTAACTCTACTAGGGTCGCGGGGAGGCTCACCTTCTGGGCAAAGGTGAGGTACACCCTGAACAGCTTGTCAGTCCATCACAGGCCAAGCACACACACAACCATGGGGGAATTTAGAACAGCCAGTTAGCCTAATGTGCATGCCTTTGGACTGTGAAAGGAAAGCGGAGTACCCAGAGAAAACCCATGCAAACACTGGGTGAACATGCAAACTTCACAGATACACCCTTAACAAGTCTAGGACTCGAACTTAGGACTTTCTTGCAGTGAGGCAGAGGTGCTAAACATGGCGCCGGCATTAATATTAAATTAAAAGTAATATTTTTTAATTTGCCATTTTATAAAGGCAGTAGGGTAATGCAGGCTGTGGGTTACAATGATTTTTATCATAGTTGAGGGGGTTTTAGTCACTCAGTTTTACATCTTGCCGAAGAATACCCTTACCTGTAATAAAATCTCATGCTCTGCACTGAGGGATTGTTTAACCTGGACCAATTCATTCTATAAAATGTCTCTGTTAAAGGAATTCTATATAATATGCACCAACATCTCTACAACTACAATTAATATTTATTTAAATTTCTTAATGCAGTGTACATTTGTATTCTGTGAAGATGAATAAACATTATGTTTATTTGGAGTATTTATAGACTACTGGAAAGCTGAAGACAGCCTGAACACAATGTTGCACAGATGGTCAGCGCTACAGCACCTGTGACCACACATGGTCTATATCGGACTGTTCTTGTGTAAACAATTATATTGGACAAAGGTTCACTATATGAACAAAAGTATGTAGACACTTGATTATTGCCTCTAAATGTACAAATTTCAGAAATATGGGCATTAATACGGAGTTCTTTCTTTTGTTCTATTCTTGGAAGGGTTTCCAGTATATTTTGGTGTGTGGTTGTGGTGATTCGGCCAGGTCGGTCATATCAGGCTCTGATGCTGGGTGAGAAGGCATGGTCCATTGCTGAAGTTTATCCTAATTCATCCCAAGGGTGTTAAGAAGGGTTGACGTCAGGGCTCTGTGCAGGACACTCTAATTCTTCCATTCTGACCTTAGCAAGCTACATTACATTTTCATGAACCTTGCTTTGTGCACAGGGGCATCATGTTCCAGCAGGTTAGGGGGTCTTAGTGAACGGAGATGTTATATGGTACAGCCTGCAAAGACATCCTATACAATTATCTGCTTCCAACAGTGTGGCAATGACTTAAGAAAGGTCCACATATGGTTGTGATGCTCAGGTGTCTGCAGTGTTGGACATAGAATGTTAAAGTGGTAATGTTTTCTCTGAAGCATCAAGCTAAACAATTTCTTTATCTAGTTACTGTGGCCCTGACTGTCATTGAATGTGGTGAGTAAAGCATGAAAATAAGCCACAGGTTACATCAGCGTAAATGAAGGTCTGAATAATATGAAGTTATTCCCAAGGTACAGGATTAAAATAATTTTTTTACACAGGCAATTAAATTATATCTGCAAAAGGAAATTTTGTAAATACAGAAAAGACAGTATTTATTTATCCTATCTGTACATCTAGATCACAATCTGATATCAGATAAAATGTTCTCCACACATTCATCAGAGCAGCGTCCATCCCTGCTAGAACACAGCAAATAAAGGCAAATTAAGCTTAAGGGTTATCCTCACTGTTTTCTAATCTTAGTAAAAAAGTAAACATATTAAATACTGAAAATGCTGTGCTTATTTCTGATTTTTAATGAATAAAAACAAAAGCTTGTGGGGGAAAGAAAACTCCAAACAGGTGATGGTCCTCAGTTCAGCCACACGGTGTTGAGCTGCGTCTGATTCTTGATACTGGTGTCCATTTTAAGCACTTCTCTGATGGCCATGGTGGCGTAGGTAGATGGAGGGAGGGAGAACTCCATCTTCAGAGCCTTGTATTTACCCTCTACACCACCAGCATGGGGTTAGAGAGGCAAAAAAGATAAATAATATAATCACGTACAAAGAACAACACAAATCTGCTGCTGGTAGTTTTATATTCAGAGACTGAGGGAAGGTGCTACATATTTTATGATAAAACCAGAGCAACAACAAACACATACTTGTAGATAGAAAGTTAAAACAAACAGAATTTTACTTCTAAATCTTTAGCCTATATCAGTGGACAAGATACTCAAATATGTGCCATGCAACAGTGGGTCAAAAAGTCTGGAGTGACCAGTGCTTAAAAACAAACAGCTCCTCTGTTTTATTTTTATCTTCATACATTCTATCACAAGACCACAATTTGTGAATTCATAGGTCAAATCTTCACATATTTCATTTATAAATGCTAAAGCTAAACCGTCAGTGTTGGCCCAGTGTCTCCCCTGTTCATCTAGAACAACTGGACTAAAATGACTGACCTGTCAGGAAAACTGGTGCTGGTTTGTTTTCCAATTTCTCTACATCTGTGTGGACCAGAGGCACTTTGGGGTCATCATAATGAATCAGCTCCCTTTCAAAAATAAGCAGGAAAAGAGAGAAAGAGAAAGAGGGAGGGAGGAATTTGAACTCGTACATCATCAAGCTGTCCAATAATAATTCCAGCCATAAAAAGTAAAGAAGAAAAAGAAAAAAAAAAATGAGGTGAAATTCCACTGACCAGCTAACATCAGTAGGGCATATGAGGATACGGCGGTAGGCTCCAGCCAGTGAATAATCTCGTACTTTATGCCTCATGTTATCAATGTCCAGATTATCGGCAGCCAGCATGTCTCTGTAGCCCTCCCCGACTGCCATACACAGCGTACATCACCAATAAATTAAAAAAAAATTTAAATTACAAAATGAAATCTAAACTTTACTTTAGGAACTGAGATAACCCTGACAGAAAACAAGTGAATGTTGAAAATCCCTGTAAGATCTAAAAATATATTAGTATGCAAAATGGAAAGTACAAAAATGTGTTCTGACCCTTGTGGGTGGGATAGATTACATCAAATCCAGGGAGTGGCATCACAATATCATGAATAGTGTGCTTCTCAGCTTCTTCTGCGGACAGAATGTGAGCGGTGCCTGTATAAAAAAAAAAATCAAATTACACACAACATCAAACACCAACACATCAAAAATACTCTCTCTGAGTCTCTCTGAGAAGAAGGTCTTTATTCGGGAGCGTGGGATCAGTTTATTACATGGTAGCATAACTGTATTCAAAATCAGTCAATCACCAATTATATGATAATACATGTATCCTTAGCATGTGTCTAAAGAATCTGCCTGTAGAAGGAGTTGCTTTCAGAAAGATAAAATGCATATCCTAAACATTCCAACGTTTGAAGAAAGCTGTAAAAGGAGTTGATTTCATGAGTCCTTCGTCCAGTGGGAAATAAAAAAGATGATTTTTATACGACATCGCAACAGCAATAGACCATTGATCAACAACTGTGTCTATATAGAGCTTAAAGCAAGAACACTTAATTGCATTGAGCATTTCATCAATATAGCTGCAGCACTAGCCTACATTAACACTTTTTAATTAAATTTAAAGAATCACACCTCCTTTGAGTATCAGGTCTCCTTTTTCAGCTTTAAGGCCATAGGCCTCCACTCTCTTGCTGACCATAGTGTTCCACACGAAGCTCTGGTAGCTGTGGATGTACATGAGTCTGTTGTTGCGAGGGATCTGAGGGGAGAAAACAAATTATTGAGAAAAATATTGAGTGAATTGAATGAAGATGAACATGACATTAGGACAGAATGAGTTTAATAAAAAAATATAATTTATACAGAACCTCTGACATACTCAAACACTTTATTAGGAATACTACATTGTAATGCTGTCACATGATTGGCTGATTAGATTAAAGTGCTCAGTGAGTGTACACGTGATTCAGATCACAGGAGTATAAATCATGAGGTCACAAAAAAAAAATCATGCTGTTATGGATAAATAGCTTCAGGTAATGTCTACATCAAACATTAGACTGGAGCAAAATGTGATCTCAAATGTTGGTTTAATTATTTCTTCAACTTCTGATGACCTGCAATTTTAACATATCTGAATCGTGCAATAAAGGAAAACATCCAGTGAGAGGCCGTTATGCGAATGGAAGTGCCTTGTTGATAAGAGACGCTGATGGAGAATAGCCAGACTGGCTTGAACTAACATAAAGGCTCCAGTGAACTCAGATAACCTCCCTGTTGAATGTGGATCATGTCAACCCTTTTGATCCAGCAACAGAAACATGATCTGATGAATCTCAGTTTCTGCTTGGGCACAGATGATGTGGACAGCGTGAATCCATGGACTTGATCTGCCTTGGGTCAACAGTCCAGGCTGGTGAAGGTGATGTAATGGTGTGGGGATATTTTCTTGGAGCTGGTGATATCCCTCAGTAATCAGCTGACTGCTGGTATCTATTTGAGTGTTACTGCTGATCGTGTGCATCCCTGCATGGACACAATTTTCCATCTTCTAATGCAGGGGTCTCAAACTTGTGGCCCGCGGGCCAATTGTGGCCCACAGGACGATAGTTTGTGGCCCCCGCCTTAATATGAAAGTTTAATGTTACTGCGGCCCGCGAGTTTGATATG
>JBCNYH010000007.1:10415250-10429783 GCA_039654325.1 Tandanus tandanus | reverse complement strand
TCTTGTGGAAAACCTGATGCGGCCCAGCCTCACCCAGAGTCTGCCTCCAGCGGCCCCCAGGTAAATTGAGTTTGAGACCCCTGTTCTAATGCCTTCTTCCAGCATAATGATGCACCATGTCACAAAGCAAACGTCATCTCAGACTGGTTTCATAAACACGACAATGATTTCAATGTTGCTCGGTGGCTTTCACAGTCATCAGAACAGAATCCAGTAGAAGACATTTGGGTTGTATAGAACGCGAGATGCAGCAGGAATTAAAATTCTGCAGTAATTGTATGCTGAAATGATACCTCCACATCTTGTGGACCCCATGCCATGAAGGACTGAGGCTATTTTTAGAGTAAAGGGAGGATCTAGCCAGCATTGGTATAGTGTTCATAATAACGTTTATTTCATTTAAATATTCATTTAATTTAATTTAAATGAAAGCAAGCTAAACTTATTTTCAAGCAAAGTATGAAGTATTGTACATTTCATCGCGAAGCACGTCCTGGGCAGCCATTTTGCATGATTCTTTCCTTATCCTTCGGTTTCATTAAAAGTATTTAAACCTGTGTTATCCATGTTTAAATTTATGATACTGGAGCAACTATTGCAGTAAACTCAACAGTGTGTATGTTGTTTTTGAGGTGTACGAACTTTCTGCAAGAGTCTACAGTCAACAACTGTGTGTGCCTGTGTACACACATAGCTTCATTTAATAGTGTGAATGTTTGTGTGTATGCTCACCAGTCCAAAAGCTGTAATGATGTTTTTTTTGCCATACTTTGAGAGGCCTCTCAGGAGCTGTCCCTCTACACAGCGTTTCACTGGCAGCTTCTTCAGGGCTGCTTCAGGATCCTGTGTCTTGGCCCATTCCTCTCTACACTTCACCAGATAGCCCTTCTCCGCTAATGTTAGCCAGTGCAATTTCATGAGAATAGGACATGAATCCATCAGTTCATATAAGACAAGATAATGGCAAAAATAGCAGTATACAGATATTAAACTAACAAATCAGACATAAACCAGTGAACTTCGAAACAAAATAAAACTAGGCACGTCTACACATTATACGAGCTGACGTTCACATACATCAGACAAACATAAGCTCATTTACAGGAACAAATGGTATGTCCTGCCATTTATTCATACGCAAATTACTTCCGTATTTACTGTTGAATACAGTTGAATCACGTGCAACTTTTTGCAGTACAAGGTCACAGTGTCCAGTCAGTGTCCTGGTAAAAACTGATAATCTATATTCTCCAGTTTACAGTTATGTATTAACACCCTTTACTGTAAATAACATCCCAGCGTCATTATCACAGTTCATAACAACTCCAGCCTAAAAGAGCAGAAGGCGACAATGGAGAGACAAATTATATCTTCTGAAAACAGCATCCTTTCTTTTGTTCTGGCACATCTTGCGCAAGTCTTTTTCAAAGGCAAGCTGTCCAAGTCTGGCTTTCCGTGCTTGAAGCATACAGCATCTGTGGTCAGTGAACACACTTTTGAATGGGGGAGTTTTCACAAGAGGCGGTTGAAGGGCCAAATACCAAGGCCAGGGTGTGTGAGGCTGTAGATGGAGTTTTCAGATTTGTTTTGTATAGTTATTTTCGTTAAAGCGAGTAAATTTCACTGAAAGTGACAGTAGTTGCAGTAGTAAACTGTCAGTGATTCTGATGACATGTTTTAAGTAGCCAATCAAGGGCAGCGCCTTCAAATTTGACTTTGCAAAGGTTCGCCGGTCTGACCATAATGTCATTGCGTTATTATTTAACTTAAATTCGTTTGCATATTTGAGTAATTAATGAATCTGTGTTTTACATAGGCTCTTTATTCATTCATTTATTCATTTTCTAAGCCGCTTACTCCAAATTAGTGTTGCGGGGAGGCTGGTGCACATCTCAGCCGACTCGGGGTGAAGGCGAGGTATACTCTGGACATCTTGCCAGGCCATTGCAGAGCCAACACACAAACACACAATCATTTGTGATGTTCAACCAACAATCTCATTCTGAACACCAGCAAGACCAAGGAGGTCACAGTGGACTACAGGAGGACCAGGAAGACAGAGCATGCGCCTCTTTGCAATCATGGGGAGGCGATGGAGCGTGTGGACAGTATAAAGTTCCTGGGCGTCCACATTTCATCTGACCTGTTCTGGTCTATCAACACCTCACACCTGTTGAAGAAGGCCCAACAACGGCTTTTCTTCCTCAGGAAGTTAAAACGTACTGAACTCTCCTCTCAGCTGCTCAAGAACTTCTACAGCGCTACAATAGAAAGTATACTCTGTCTCAGTGCAACGGTGTGGTACGGCAGCTGCACTGCAAATGACAGAAAGGACTTGGCCCGGGTGGTGAGAACTGCTCAGGGGATTGTGGGCTGCTGTCTACCAGATCTGGATACAATATATGCTGTCCGGGTCCAGAAGACGACCAGCCGCATCGGGGCGAATCCCACCCACCCAGGAAATGGACTGTTTGTACCTCTTCCTTCAGGAAAGCGGTACAGAAACATTAAGACCAGCACAACCAGACTCAAAAACAGATTCTTCCCCAGAGCTGAGAAAGCCAACACCCCTCCACTCCCCACTCCCTCGCAGTCACACTCACACATGCAACCTCCCTCCACAGCCACATACTCACTCGTTCACACACACGCTCCCCCCCCGCTGACTCTCACACTGACATTAGCTCTCTGTGAAAGGACATTGAATCCACAAACTCTCCGACCAGCATCGAACTCTTTACACAATTAGTGTTAAAGCTAGAAACAGAAGAAACCACACACCCCCAGGTCGTGGCTTTAGGATCAGGTCCATCACTTCAGTCCAGTTGTTCTGCAGGATGGCTCTGGAAGTAAAGAAAGATGTTCACACAAATGAGACTGATTACCAAAACACCTACATGGTCACAGATTTACATCTTTACAGATGAAAGTTTTCTGAGTAAGGATCTGAAGTATTCTCTTCTGTTGTCTAATCAGGTATGCTTTTACCTGCCAACCTGGTGTGTAGGTACAGCTGTGGTGCCAAAGCGTTGCATGCCATAGTAGTTGATAAAGCCTGTGTCCCTGAGTGATGCCATGGCCTGTTCCACCTGTTCATTAGAGCCTGAGATGTTCCTGCAAATACAGAAAACAGGAGAAACCATTAATTTAATACTACTTAAAATGACTGTGTTAATTCTAATACTGTTTGGATGCCAGGTCTATTCCTTTAAACCAAACCAACAAAATTTTATATAATAATTTTGTTTTCAATTTCAGCACAAGAAATAACTGATTAATAATGTGCTGGCAGTAGAGGAAACTTCAGACTGAGCAGCACACTGGGTTCTTAAGAGTTGGATTTGTGAAACTTTGCAGATAAATATGCAACAGATGAACAAGCACAAAACTCTGATTAATTAGATAACGCCTGTATTCTGAAGGCACAATTTACAAAGATCTGAAACAAGGCTAATTTCATTGTAAAATAGGACAAGGAGCTCAGATAAACAGTGGGTGTGTTGAGTGGAGCCAGAGAGAATAATCCTGTGAATTATGTTGTGTAAAATATGGAGAGGACACACAATCTAAATTTGATTGTCTGTGTGTGTGTGTGTGTGTGTGTGTGTGTGTGTGTGTGTGTGTGTGAGAGAGAGAGAGCGAGCTAAATGTTCTTGACAGCTGCATCAAGTTCATATACCAAAGAACTACACTGAAGTGTATCCTTGGTGAAGTGTACACTGACCGGAGTACCACTGTGAAATGGTTCCCCTGCAGCTCCCCCAGTTTCAGTGGATGCTTTTTGTAGCTGAAATTTCCCAGTTTGAAATTCATCAGGCACTTGTTGAGATGAGCCAAACGTTCTGCGCTGATTCTGTAAAGATAAAATAATCAACACAACACAAACAATGCGTTTGCTATACTCACATAACTACAATACCAAAAAAAGAAAAAAAGAGAAAAGAAAAGAAAAAAAGGAAAAAAAAAAGAACCCTCAAAGAAAGCTACCACCAGGGACATGCGACTGAATAAAAATCCAGACATTATATAAACAAGGTTTTAAACAGGAACAGAAGTTCTATGCACTGCAGGCATACAGAGTCAGATGAGCTGACTGCACTTACTTTAACACAGCAATCTCTTGCACTGTGATGGCTCTCTTGTCTTTTGTGCCCATGTAGGAGAAAACATTGGGTCGAACCCTGAGGACAAAGAAAGGCAGGATATGAGAGTCTGTGCAGAGAGCATAGAAAAAGTAACTACAATGTTAATAAGAAGTCTGAATACACTTTCTAACTATTAGTCGCCCCAATGTTCAGATTTGGTAGTACACGATTTGTAAATGCCTAAAAATAAAAACAGTACAGTATAAACAAGAGTCATCAGGAGATGATGTATACCCCTCCCCATGCCTCCACATGTCATAGAATATGAATTGCAGAAATCCCAAAATATCAAAAGGCGCAGCTACACTGCCTAGTACAAGTAACTGCTGAGTTGATTGAAGCAATCTCAAACAGTTCCCGAGTTCTGGCCCGGAATTGAAATGATTACAGACGGACATACTGATGACTATATCGCCTGCATTATATGCCAGGGGATAGAAATGAGATAGCAGGATGCTATTATCAAACAAAATTCTTTTGAATGCTTTTATAAGTAAATAAAAGCAAGATGCCCTACCAAGTCCAGAGATGTTGGCTACCCTAGAAGGTAACTCTCTTCTCTATTCTGAAGCGTGGTGTTTAGGCAGAATCAAGTGATCAGGTTTTTACTTTTCTACACTATTAGACAATTCCTCTATTACTTTAAAGATATGTTTCATATTACTGCAGAACTGACCTGATGTACAGATGTAAACTGGCACCTGGCTTGTCTATGGCCCTATAGATGCAATTTTATATTTCTTTTGTGCGTTCACATTAAGATTATGGTTGTGCATGCTTAAGTTAGAGCAAAACTACATAGTTTGACATAAAAAAGTAACCATTTTACTTGATTTTTAACTAATTCACATTGACAAAGAATATTATTAAAAAATTTAGATGAATCAATAAAACCAGTAAATGCAGCTGTACTTTAATGGACCATGATGTTGATCTCTCTTTCTGACAGAGAATAAAAGTTTTCCCGGTGTGTGCCTTTAAACAATAACTGTCTCTTGAACTTGTCATAGAATTTTCAACACAATAAAACGAACCCTGCTGACAACATCTCTACATGTGAGGCTATTAGTACTGACTGAGCATTAATTACTTTAACATGAACAACCAAATTACAATGATAATCGTCGTGCTGATTATGTGATCAAGCAGAACTGTCTCTTACATCACTCCAGTGGTTTCGTGCACACCACTAACTTGTGTGACTACTGGCATGCAGGGTTTTTTTTTTAGATATACTGAATACAAAACTACAAGAACAGGACCTACCTTGTGTCAATAATATCGATATAGAATACAGATATGAAGATTATCTGACAATCGAAGGCTAAAAATATTTTGAATAATTTGTTTTTGTTTACAAACATGTAACTTTTTTAACCAAACCATGTTAATTAGCTTAACCATAGTTGGTACGTAGCCGTAACACACCTGAGAAATTTGGAGAGAACGTTGATGGCGTCCATGGTGTCTTTATTCTCTTTGTAAAGTACAAAATGGCAGAAGCTGCCACGGTTCTTAGGCCATGAGTGTTTTCTCGGTGCTTCCATGGAGAGAGAGACAGACAAAAGAAAGAGTGAGATGGTAAAACAACAACTTACCATGAAAACCACAATGTAACAGCCAAAAGTCACAGTGTTTCATTTAAATTATTAGATAACTTCAGAAACTGTATAAACATACTACCAAATCATCATACACCTGGACAGGAAGTATCCTAAATGAAAATCCAACAAAACAAACCCATGATTGTCCCAACCCCTCTCATGGAGCTGAGTGGAGGTGAGGTTCTTACCTGCAGCTGTTCGAACTTCTGTCCCAATAAAGAGGAGCATTAGAAGGACAAGAAAGTGTTACTAAGATCGGTCAGGGACCATGTGGAGAACCCAGAGACAGGGCATGAGATGCATGCAGGGAGGAAATGTGTCAAGACACTTGTATATACTTGAGCAGTAAGTGCTCATGGGACAAACTGCACTGCCCTCCATCTGGCTTTATCAAGTCACATGTTCAAAAGGCAACCGGGCTACTATAATGTACAAGATCAACACACACCAAAAGACTTGAAATGAAGGTAGTTGCCTTCCTTTTACTACACAAAAGCTTTATTTTGAAGAGGGGTTCAGATAGAAACAAAAACAAAGATTTTCCTCCAAAAAAATCTGGTAAGCCATATTTAGCCTTTCATAAAACGGTCGAACTGCGCTTCTCTACTGAACAGCATGGCTCGCTATGACTCTGCAAGAAATAAGAAGCCAAGGGAATCCAAATCCAAGCTAAGTATATGTGTAGTGTTTCCCATTACATAACTCTACACAACACTCAAATTAACTCTCTCGCAAAATACCACTCAGCACTAGCAAGCACCAACATCTGTCATGTTTCATATCAATAAGCAACGTTTTATCTCAAGTGATCTCAGCATGCTTGCTTTAATCAAAGAACGTAATTCAAAATAAATGTGACAATATTTTAATCTTCAATAAAAATATTGGTGTTTCAGTGCAAATTTGACCAAAAAACATTAAAAATAAGTCCAAAACACAAGAAGGACCAGTTGTTGAAACTGCACCAGGTGTGTGGGCCCCAGGTAAGACATTCAACTCCATTATGTTTAACCCATTGTACAATGTTCTTGGTGTTTACCTGCTAGTTTTTACATTAAGTTTGGTCATTAGGTCATCTGAACTTATCATTCAGGTCAATGCTATTTTTCAGTCCATCATTATGTTTGCCAGTAGCATCAGAATTAACCACACATTTCTTTAAATTGCCATTTCATTCTTTTATCCACCTCAGTTGTACTCTGTTACACAGACAGTTGAAATCCATTTGAATGCAAAAATCTGACACCTGTCTGTCTGGTGATTTCGACAATTTCTTTTGAAAACACACAAATTAACACCTCTACTTAAAATATATATATATATATATATTTTCCCAAAACACAGAAATTAGATTTTTATTTACATTATAAGGAGACAGTTTATGCTAGACAGGTTTAATAGTCGTACTTATTAATTTATTCAGTGCATCATCATTGTGCTGGTGCCTTTCAACAGAACTGAAATGAAATATTTAAATGTAATGTTTCCTCTTCTTAATTTTCAGGGGTAACCAGTTTAAAATGCAGTACTTTTACTTCCTGTTAAGACAAGTGATGTCTTGTGTGAAAAACGTGGAAAAAAACAGCTAAAAATGCAGACCAAGAAAGTGTTTTAGACCCATTAGAGTCGACTTGGACTTTTAGAGATCGCCACAGCAGACACATTCTTGTTCTGCGTCATTAGCCTGCTATTCATGTGCTGCATCATATATGAGTAAAATAAGGGGGGAAAATATTTCATAAAGTTATTATAATATTATGAATTCTAATTTTATAACATTCATTTATCTGAATAACCCAGTTATTTAATGTTGTATTCATGTTATTCCATAAAAGTAAGAGGTCCAAGTAATATATAATTTGCCCAGAACATTGTCTGTTCAAATTCATAAACCCCTTAAAGTTCATTTAATACTAACATTTTATCCAGACTGTGCACCTAACCCTCTCTCAGAAATATGCACAGCAGCCACAATCACGTGTTATCCTTGTTACCTACGAATATACCATGCACCTGTACATGCCAAATCGAATTTTATTCAATGAAACATGCAGGATAAAATATGAAGAGAGATTGTGGCATGACATGAACAACTGTGACCAATCACAGCAAAGTGGGTATTAAGTCAGAAATTATTAAACACTTTGTTAAACTTTAAACGCGTTTTTCTCCAAAGTTGCATGTTTTAAAGGCTGTAAATTTCTGGCAGGTTTTGGTAACTTACTCCAAAACTAGCAACATATGTTAGAAAATCTGGTATCATTTTAAAGCTTAGGATATGAGCTACAAAATGGTACCAGTAACCCAAAATTAATAATTTCCGACTTAATACCCACTTTGCTGTGATGGGTCACAATTATGATAGACATGCAGAAAGGTGAGATGATGTCATGTAGAGATACAGCCATCCATGTGTTGATTTGAGATTGAAAAACTGATGCATCATTCAGTGTGAATGCTCATTACCTGCCAGCGCTTTTTTCCCAGCTGCATGATACGCCACTATAAACCTCTTGCCCTCTCTTTCCTCGGTTTTAGTCTCCAGTCCTGGGTATAGGCTTTTGATTGCTTTATGAAGCAAAGTACGCCTTTCCTTTGAATCTCCTTCAACCTGTGTAGATGAACATATAAGAGATGAAAAATGGCTTCTGATCCACTAATATTAATTCATACTGTTTTTTCTGATACATAAAGAGAGGTTTTGTGATCAATATTGCTTTATGTCGGCACAAGATGGATTAAATACTTCACAAACTTGTGAGGTTAAATTAATGGTACAAACTCTGCATTTCTTTCTTAAATTATTTTCCAAATTTTATTCACGTTCTGTGATGTCACTCCTGACAGGTTAGACCCTGAGTCCGTAATCAACACTGAATATATTTATTTATTGTTGTATATATTAACAACAAAAAACAACAACTACTTCAATTTCATTAAGAAAAAATTTGCTTTTTTATATTTAGAATAATTAGAATTCAAAATATTTCAGGCAGACAAGAAGTTATATCAAGGGAGGAGCAATAAGGGGGTGGGTGAACATCTGATTAAAAATGTCTTGTATACAGTTGGAAAGCTTTGCTTAACAGTTAGATATTTTCGTCTTCTGCTGAAGTACCTACTCTGATCTTTCAAAAAAGTTTGTCAAAATTTGAGCACTCTCACTGGGCTGATCATCAAGATTTTATCTTTTTAAAGAAATTATTAAAATGAATTTTTAAAAATTAGTAGAAATGTTATAGATTTTTAAAAACATTTAAAAAACATTTAAAAAATCCCTTTGAAAAAATTAATTAACTTAAAAGCTTGTATGAATAGTTTATGTCCGTAGCCATCAAAGGAAGTGTTGTGCATAATATGTACTAGGATGTATATCATGCATTCATGTAAACGAGCAGATTCTTGTTTAATGTCCGAAAACTTACATTTTCCAACAAGCTAATGTAAACTACTGAATGCATGATGCATGCACCTGATGATGACAATATATATATTTTCAGTGTAACAGGAGAGTTTGGAAGGCTGTGCTTTTATTTTGCTTTAAGTATAAATATTAAATCTGTATTCCTCTTGGAGTAAAACTATTTGTCAAAAATTGTACTGTTAAGAAGTACTGGTTTCAATTTAAACATCATTCTTTTTCTTCTTTTGGGCTTTTCCTGATCTTCTTTTAACTGTAACCAATTCCCACCCGTCAAGTGATGGCAGGCAACCTTCCGACAAATCAGAATCAAGAATTCAACAGTGCTGTGGTATTATCCTTTAAGCTCTCTCAACTAGTTCACACACAGACAGAGTGATAAGAGATCTGTGGTATACAGTGGAGTAGTTCGAACCATTTCACCTCAATAGCCACATTTCCCTCTTTGTTTTTGAATAGCTGCAGTTCAGCAAGCTGTTGTTTTTGCTCTTCTGTCAGGTCCTGACACTCCACTGGCTCAGTCTCTGCAGACACTTCCTACAACAGAGGGAACAAGAGCGTGACAACTAGACTGCATTTGAATAGACTGCAAATAGATTTTATTTCATGGGCAATTTTATAGACTCCATATAGACAAATTTCTCTGAGCAACAGCAGATGTGTTACTTGAGTGAGATGGTTCTTGATCAGCCCTGAATGAGCTCTGAACCAGTACTCTGATACTGTACAGCCATGTGTCTCACCTCCGTTTCTACAGGTATGGAGAGGTCGTCCAGCCGCAAGATCTTCCCCTCCTTGCTAATCTCATGAACCACAAAATCAGAGTACCTAATAAGACAGGTAATAAAATGTGTTTATTCAAACACTACTCATTCATCATTTCTACCTCTCTATTAGAGTTACCATCATAATCTTGGGTAATATTTACTGCCAGAATATGAGACTGTTCTATGACTGCAGCTGTGTTATTTGGCATTGTTATGGTGCAATTAAAAAAACCCTCAATGGTTTATTACCTTTCACGTCAGCTACACGGAAGGTACTGTGACGCGCCGATTTTCGTTACCCAGGAAATTGTGCGTGTGTTTGTATCCCCGCAGTCCAGGAATGCGTGCCCGGTCCTAGTAAGTGATTACCTTTCGGTGAGCTATATATTGAACTTATGAAGTTGAACTTCTGTAATTATCTCATTAGATTCCAACGTTAGACCTATTCGAAAGTTCCTGTCTATGTCAATTAATGACTATCGTGATTTAGAGGTTACGGAAATTGTACTAAAGTAAATATTATAGCTATACAAATATTAAGATAGTTATTACACGACTTCAAGCTAGACAGAGCATGCGTGTGTTCGAGTACCCACAACGCGCGAAAAGTCAGTGAACATGTGTTCACTCCACCAGTCATTTTTTAAAGCTGCACGAATCAAACAGACAAGAAAGAATGACAAGAACAAATATCCCATGAACATAGGAATAATGCCAACTTATCAGTACTTCGAAACACATGACTACAGGCTTGCTTATTATTATGTATAGGGCTTACATTGTAGAGAAATGTTTAGAATCAATGTTTAAATTATTTTTTAAAAAATGCTCTGTAAAACTGCTTGCGGGAAAAAGTTTAAAAAGTCACTTTTTTACACAAATAAAACTGAACTGAATTCATACAAACAAACCTCTCTTTCAAGATTCCAGAGAACCCATTACGATCACTGACAAACTTATTGATTCCTACGTCCAATTCACTGAGTCCATATTTCATCATCTCAGCAAAACTTTCTCCTTCTCCATCTTCGTCCTCCAAAGACTCCTCTTCTCCACCCTCCCCTGCATCCATCTCTTCTTTGTCTTCATCTGTCTTGTTGGTGACATGGCTGCCATTAGCTTCATCCTGAATACGTGCTTTCTTAGCAGTATGTTCTGAATCCTCCTCAGGGCATCCTCGCTTCTCGCCAAGATGAATCGGCTCTGTTGATGCCTCCTTTTCCTCCATTAGTACAAATTTGCTGTGAGCATGAAAGAAGGCAGGGAAATTTATTTTCACATGATTCTTACATGGAACTCTGGTTAGAAAGTGGTAAGAAATAAAATCTAGGACAGGACTTTACTACTATACTGTAAATTTTATAATATTCTGTCACTTTTTTCATTTTTTGTACGTATTCCTTACAGTTTATTTCTTCATTTTATATTTATCCTTATTTGCCTTTAGCTTTATCTAAGTTTAGCTTTAGTGATTCCTGTACAGTGAATGAAGTTAAACCAGAGTCAGATTCCTGGTCTGTGTACACAAACTTAGCCATTAAAGCTTATTCTGATAAAACCCCTTGGGTTACTCACGCTGAGGATGAAAACTGTCTGCAAGCAGGAAAAATCTTTTGATTATGATGGGATTTCTGAAGACTCTTTGACAGGCTGGAGAAGAAGCACACTCTTGAAGGGTAAGAAGAGGAGTGACAGTTTTATTGGGGGAAACCAAGATATGTAAACATTTAACAGAGACATGGTGTAGGTATGAGAAATACCCAAACTCTCATGACTGTGCAATGTCTCCATTGACAGTTTTCCAAGATTGCTGTAACTTCCATATGTCTAAAAATATCACCACAAATTGGGTGGCATTTTAAAGTTAATTTTATGCTACATATAATATAATATTACACAATAACAGAAAAAAAATTAAACTTTGATTCTTTTCTTTGATCAGATACCTAGGCCTAAAAAATGCCGTGTTTCCCTTAAAAGTCAAAAAAAAAAAAGGGGTAGGTCGACATTTTTTCCCTCTCGCGAGTATGTTATACCCCAAATACCATGAATGAATTTGTCAGAATCCAAGCGTCCAAAAACATAACTATTCTGTATTTGTAAAATGTGAACAACAAGTTGCTTTTAGTCAAACTCTTGAGTAAAGATTTATATACAAGGAAGCATCATTCAACTTAAATACTCTTAATAAGCACCACATGCTACTAACATGATCATGACAGTACAATGACCAGAATCTTCAGACAGCTTCTTCTGCTCTGCTAGCTCTTGTAGAATCTTGTCAGTGCAGACCTTGGCTCGCTTCTCCCTGCACTATGTGTTGTACAGATCAGTCTGTACTTCCTTAAGCCGGTGAAAAGAGATTTCTTTGAGACCATCTGCACGACTTTCACGACCAACAGCGCAACAAGAACGAACCATTTTAACCCAGAAGTAACTCAAATCCACAACACAAACCAATCACTGCCGAGTTGTTGTTTTTATTGCCATGACCGGAAGTTAACGTTAGTAACCCACGAGAAAAGGGGCGGTGTGCAATCTAGATTATTCTCCACGTCATAGGCCCAAGCGAAGTTAGCCAATAGAATATAGTGCTGCAACTGGCCACACACTCAATGTCACGTAAACAAAATAACCAGCTGGCGCCTTGACGCATAAAAAATCCGATTGATCACAAAGCTGAGAGGTCAGTCGGTTTAGTCCCTTTTTTCACATGCAAAAAAACCCTTTTGGGTCGGCACAATTTTGCCGGCTCGGTCGGGTTAGAGGAAACACAGCATTTTTTTTTACGCCCTACCAGGTGCACACAGCATCACAACCTGCAAATTCATCACTTACACATACCCAGCATGCATTATTTTAATTCTAGCAGCTTAAAACGTTATTTAAATAATAAATGGTGGCAGGAGAAGAGAGCTTTCAGTGCTGCATGTCAGGGACTAAAAAGGGTCGAGGCTATAATCGACTACTCCTCAAGCATGACTCAGTTCACATAATTTCACACTGTAATGTCTTCAGCTAGCATGTGTGCACCATCAGCTAGTCTGGTGTTTGGTGTTAGACATCCTCACTGTGTCTCGTGCATTGGCTCGAACAGTGTTAGCACTTTAGGCATTTAACACCTAAAGATGACTGACTGTATTTTGGAGATAACAACACATAATAACGCGCTCACCTGCCCCCGACAAGTATTACTGACCGCAGCACCTTCGCCAGCATGAAAAAGCAACATGTGTTACACGGTCCGCTTTACTCCGGAAGTGTTTACTCGTATAAGCCACGCCTCCCGGATCATGTTACTCGTGTAAGCCCCGCCTCCTGCGTTGTTATACATGCACTGCTTTTACACCATAAAGATATAGAATGGATAAATGTATACGTACAGTATATACAAATGCACTTTAATTAATGTGTTTATTGGCACCTTTTCATTATATTATTATTATTATTAATCACATACAACTTAAGGACCTCTAGCAGCAAACCATACAGACCAGACTATATACATACATATATGAACTAAATTAGGCGTGGATGTTGTAGTGGTAAACAAGTCTGCCTCACAGCAAAAAGGTCCTAGGTTCGAGTCCTGGGCTCCAGTGTCTCTGAGTGGAATTTGCATGTTCTCCTCGTCCTTGTGTGGGTTTCCTCCGGGTACTTTGGTTTCCCCCCACAGTCCAAAGACAGGGTAATTGGCTGTTACAAACTGCCCCTAGTTCTGGATGTGAGTCTGAATGGTTGTGTGTGTGTTGCCCCACAAGTATTAGGATTAAGCTGTTCGGCAAATGAATATGTATATACAGGTCAATCTTGAAAAATAAAAATATCGTGCAAAAGTTCATTTATTTCAGTAATTCAACTTAAAAGGTGAAACATATTTTATATAGACTCATTACATGCAAAGTGAAATATTTCATGCCTTTATTTTTTATAGTTTTGATCATTATGGCTTATAGCTTATGAAAACCCCAAATCCGAAATGTCAGAAAATTAGAATATTACATGAAATCAATAAAAAAAGGATTTTAAATACGGAAATGTCAGCCCTCTAAAAAGTATAATGATGCATATGTACTCAGTACTTGGTTTGGGCCCCTTGTGCATGAATTACTGCCTCACTGCAGCGTGGCATGGATGCTATCAGCCTGTGGCACTGCTGAGGTGTTATGGAAGACCGGGATGCTTCAATAGCGGCCTTCAGCTCTTCTGCATTGTTCGGTCTCCTGTCTCTCATCTTTCTCTTGGCAATGCCCTATAGATTCTCTATGGGGTTCAGGTCAGGCAAATGAGTGGACAATCCAGCACAGGAATCCCAGGATAACTGAACCAGGTTTTGGTACTTTTGGCAATGTGGGCAGGTGCCAAGTCCTGCCGGAAAATGAAGTCAGCATCTCCATAAAGTTTGTCTGCTGAAGGAAGCATGAAGTGCTCTAAAATGTCCTGGCAGACGGCTTTATTGACTTTTGTGTGCCTACCTATTCTTCCTCCAGACTCTGGGACCTTGGTTTCCAAATGAGACGCAAAATTTGCTCTCATCAGAAAAGAGGACTTTGGACCACTGAGCAACAGACCAGTTCTTTTTTCTTTAGCCCAGGT
>JBCNYH010000007.1:10362379-10386123 GCA_039654325.1 Tandanus tandanus | reverse complement strand
ACACACACACACACACACACACACACACACACACACACACACACACACACACACACACACACACACGTACACACACACACACACACACACACACACACACACACACACACACACACACACACACACACACACATAAACAACCGGAACATTAAATACCTTAAAGTGAAATGAAAGGCAAGCATTCCAAACTCTCCTGTTACACATGAACATATGTATATTTTCATCATCTGGTGGTTTTTATTTACATTATCATAGTTGCGATCTGCTAAAATCCAATTGATAGTTTGCATTAGCCTCTTCACTCTTGCTAGAGTGCAAAATCACGAGAATAGGACATAAATCCCCAGTACATATAAGGCAAGTTAATGGCAATAAGAACAGTATACAGATATTAAACTAACAAATCAGGAATAAACTAGTGAACTTCTGAATAACATAACTACACACAAATATTAATCATATGCAATTCCATTCACATACAGTCCATCAAACAAGAGTCTGTTCGAACATATGAAAGAAAAGAATATCATGCCATGTGTTCATATGCAAATTAGTTCTGTATTACCAACAAAAACACAAAGTGATCAGGTGACTTTTTTTAGCTTTTGCATTACAATGGTGCCCACACACACACACACACACACACACACACACACACACACACACACACACACACACACATATTGCAGCGCCTGGAGGGTAGTTGGGGGTTAGGTGCTTTGCTCAAGGGCACTGTGGAGGAAGGAAAGGTGCTGCTCACTGCCCCTGCCGCCACACATTTTTCCTGCTGGTTCGGGAATTGAACTAGCGACCTTTTGGTCCCAAACCCGCTTCTCTAACCATTAGGCCACGGCTTTGTTAGGAGATTCATTAAAATAATTGTTTGCCAATTTATACAGCCACACATAGAGTGACCAGTCACAGTAGCACAGAGTAATTAATGTGTTATTAATACGAATCTGTAGACATGTGCAACTTGTTTTGAACTGATCCTAATGGCCTGATTGTTAGATAGGTGTATACCAAGATCAAGTTACACAAATTCATCCTGATTTTAACATGATTTGGTCATGGCCAGCAATTTTTCAATGTCAGGTCCAAATATGAAAGCCAGGAATGACTAGAATAGAAGTGTGGTGAACACCCAGCACCCAGATGAAAAATCTAGCATGTCAGAATTATTTTTGTACGTTATACGTGGTCTTTTTTGCATGTTTTTTTTAGGCAGACAAAGCTTCCTTACAGGGTCATGCTCATTTGAATACCTTATAATATTTGCACTCACCTTGGCCAGAATGTGGATAAGTCTTTGCTTGGTTTTGTGTGTGTGTGTGTGTGTGTGTGTGTGTGTGTGTGTGTGTGTGTGTTTTTGTGTTGGGGCAAAAAGTAGACAGTCTATATATGTGTGAACATACATGTTGTTCCAGTCATCAGTGCACAGGCATTCACTGCTCTCAGATCTTTGTTACATGAACTGTTTTATGTAAGTGTGCTCTCAGGCATATAGAAAGAGTTGAGGAAGCTAGTGTGTGTGTGTGTGTGTGTGTGTGTGTGTGTGTGTGTGTGTGCGCTGTGGCTTACATACTCTTTATACTGATGTTATTTGTGGTTTGTAGGGTTTTGCCGAATGGTGTGTTTTGGAAAATTTCTGAGGCTCTTTCTAGGGAATGAACAATTTCCCACAATCAGTTAAATCAACTGTGATTACCTAAAGTTAGCTATTTCCTTAATTTTAGAAACTGGATTCGATGGACTCTGGTGGATTAATTAAAAAACAAACTGTCTGTCTGGTTGTTAACATACTGTGGTGCCAGATGTGTTTTCGTTTTTTGCATTCAGACATATTTTTTAATAAAATACAGAAGACATACTAAGTGTTTTTCTGCTGAATAATTGGTGTAGGTAATTGTCACTTCAATATTAATTTCTAGTTATTTTGAAGCCCTTTCATCACCTTTTAATGTTGCATGGAGATGTAGGCATATTAAAGGTATAGAAGCTACTGTGTGATGAACAGCCGCCAGTGCTGTGCATCTGTTGTTTGTTCACAGAAGGAAAAAAAACCCTGAAATGCATAGAGCTTCAAAGCACTGATGGAGAGGGAAAGTGAAGATAAAGGCAACAAATAGAGCAGCAGAGAAGACAGCTGTGAAATGGAGGGAGGTGGAGGATGAGAGACGGGGCAGAGGGATGGGAGAGAAAACGAGACAGAGGCGGAAAGCCTATATGTGCCGTGTTGCCCCGAGTTACAGAACATTGTAACAGGAGGAAGTGAGGGAGGGAGGAAAGGAGGGAAGGAGGGAGGAGATGAGGCAGGCACGGGCCGAGCTATTTTATGGGGGAGAATGTGTGAGAAAGATGAACATGCTTTAACCTCACTCTTTGCACGGCTCTCCCCTCCCTCGCAGGCAGTGGTTTAGCCCGCTGCGTTCACAGCTCTGTTGTTGTGCAGAGAGCTGCAGAAGGGCCTGCCGAGCCAACCACTGCGTTCAGAGACAGACATAAAGAGAGAGAGACTGAGAGAGGAGGAGCAGGAAGAGGCTGCAGGAGGCAGACAGTGTGAACAGTCCCGCTCTTCATTTCAGGGGGTTAGTGCAGGACGACAGTGTCAAAGAAGCAAATAATATATCCCCTAAGCCTAAAAAAAAAAAAACAAAGTCAAAGGAGAGGCAGGGGGGAGGAAGGAAGCCAAGAAGGAGAAGAGGAGGGAGGGAGAGGAGTGAGGAGTGAGGAGGGGCTCCATACAGCATCGGAGTCTGCTCAAACGCAGCAAGATTTTGTCTCCATTCTGTTATTCAACCAACGTTTGCCTTCCATCCTTTCTTTTTCCACGGTGTAAGAGAGGAGGAGGGGAGGACAACGCAGCCCTCCCTTGTCGCACTGAAAGGAGATGAGAAGAGTGAGACACTGACCAAGGAGAGGCAGATACACAGAGAGTGTCTAATTCGTTCCTGCTTGCCTCTGTCGTTCCTTCGGGAGCGAGTGGCTTGAAGCATCTGCTCATGTCCGTCAACTCAGAAAAATCTTCGTCCCCAGAAAGGTAACGTGTCTCAGGACACTGGACTGACTTTATTTTTTTATTCATTTACCTGTCGGTGTGTATCATTGTTTGATCTCCATCTTTCTTTTTGTTTCTCTCTCTCTCTCTCTCTCTCTCTCTGTGTACTGTCTATCTAAGTAGTCTGCTGTCTTTATTGTCTGGCTTTGCCTTAGTCTGTTGCTCTGATGGGGAATAGATGCATGCAGAGATGCACAACAGTGGGTTTCGTTCTGTATACACACACACACACACACACACACACACACACACACACACACACACACACAAACACACACACACACAGACACACACACACAAACAAAAATAGGGCGCTTTTGCACTGCATGTCCTACCCAATTGGATTTGATGTTGACAAAGACACAACACGAAGTAAGATCCTACCCAGCACCGGAAAACATGCTTTAATATCACAACACGATCATAGCAAGGCAGTGAGATGTTCAGCTCCTTATCTCAAACACATCACAGGCAAAAGCAACATCATGCAATTTGTATTAACATCCAGGCATATGATCCTGACTCTGTATTGATCTAATGATTGTTCAGATTCATGCTGATTGTTGATCATGATGTATCGTTCTCTAAACCAGTGTCCCTAAATGTACATGTGCTTTTTAGCATGCTGAGCCCAATGTAGGACATCTCAACCAGGACAAAACATTTGATGCATATTTGGAACACAGCCATGTTAGCAGTTTACATCATTGCACAATATTAGCAACCAACATATCAGTAGAATGACATCTTTAAAGCATAATTTGTCAAATATGATATATTAAACAACATGAATGTGGGGGGGAAAAAATCATTTTTAACAGCAAGTTAAGTGTAGTAAAATATAAGCTGGTATCAGGTAAAGCATAACATCAGCTCCGAAGTCAATATTTGCTCCTATCATTTAGATCTTATGTCTTGTCCATGATAAAGGATGCTAATTTTCTATGCCATATTTGAATGTAAGACAAAAGAATGTGGCCAAATTCAAATGATATTTGTATTGATGACTTTTTGAAATATTATGAAAATGTCAGGACTCGCCTAATACCAGTCTTCAGCTCTTCCTTCTTTGTTTATCTTTATTTTTTACCTTTGTTGTTTCTTGTACTTTTGTGCACTCGAATTGAATGCTGAAGGCCTGCATCTTGGTAATGCTGAGGTATGATAGTTATACTTGATCACAGTTTGAAGAGAGACCACCCCGCTACGCACAGTACTGTAGCCCAGTATCTGTTCTATTTAAGTAGCTGTGACGTCGTAGAGACCAGGTGAAGCCATCCAAGCTTAGTGACTCAGAAGTTGGTGCCAAGACACTCTGAACGCAAGAACACAGCAGCAGGCACAAGATTACCATCCATACATTTAGAGTGATAGATAAAGAGGATATATAGATGGATCCGATCTAACTGTTGCTGTGCCAAGAATATGGAGGGCACCTGCAGTACAGCAGCAGGCATGCGGATACCACAGTTCTGTCTACAAGAAGAGGCATGAATAGATCAGTAATTATAGACAGATAAAGTGCCCTGGAGATGGAAATGTACTGTATATGAAATTCGTTATCCATGCTAGAACCCTTAAGCAAGTTTGCTCAGTGCTGTAGCTTATGTAATGGGTTGAGGAGACAGGTGCTGCCATGTTGTCACATCCTCGCAGGGGGTGTTAGGCTCGGTTTATATTTGACTCATGATGCATGTGGACACAGCGGAAGCATTAAATATATATACATTTATATTCCTAAAAACATCTACTAGATCAAAACATAATTTTTGTCCATCAGGGATGTAAAATGTTTAGTGATACGTGCCAAGATAATTATCTCTATACATGAGCACAAAGTTTTTTTTAATTATCTAGGTTTAATACTAAATACGGTATAGGTATACTGCCCCCTCTATTTACATTGGTACTGCAGTATCCTCTCATCTTACATTTGGATGTACACAATTCACACACTGATTAACACAGGATTAAGTTCACTTCAGTGTGTAAGCCAGAACTGCTGAGTCATAGCTAAAAGATAATGCAACTTAAAATTCTTAGCATGCTTACACAGGTGAGAGATATGAAATAATGTCATATCACAATGCTTACCCTTTGCTATACAATATATTCATTCATTCATCCATCCATCCATCCATCCATTATTTGTACCATTTATCAGTCTGGTCAGTTGGGAAGCCGGTAGTCAACCCCAGCTGACCTCAGGTGAGCAGCGGAGTACATCCTGAACAGGTCGTCAGTCCTTCTCAGGGCCTGTAGAATATATACCGTAGTTAAGTTTTCCGAACAAAATTCCAACCAAACAAGACCACCACTAAAACTTATGGAAAAGGAATGATTTACAGGATACTGTTAATTAATACCTATGAAAGTAAATGGTTTATGAATGAAAATGAGATTCATTCATTCTTTTGTTTGTTTTCCTACCATTTACCTGGTGGGGGTCATGATGACAGTAGGCTGATGAGGTCAACTCAGATTTCTTCTGTGGTCACAGATTGCAGTCCATCTAGGACATGCCTAGTTCAGATCCAGTACCAGCCAACCAGGGGGTAATCTTGTGGAGCTCAACTGGCTCCTCTTAATTTAGATATGACTGAGATAATGAAATGGTTTGTTGATTTCAGTGAACTTTATTGTGTCACCAGGAGAATAATGCTCCCAGTAGGGCCACCATTGGTGACTGGATCTTAAGGTAGAAGTCAGACAGAGAATCTAAAGACCCCACAATAACTGGTACAAAAAGACCCTGTCCAGATTAAGGTTATAAGGACCTGCAGTACAGTTTGGGGGATGCATCAGTAGTTGAACACCTGGTGATCAGGACACCCATGTAACCCCTCAGGCACAGCCCAAAATAGCATCATGGAGCCATCCTGTGGGCTTGTCTTCTGCAAGGTGAAGGATCGGAGTCTGGTGCAATGCCTGTTGGGTGGCACTTATGTGATGGGGTTAGTTCATCGTCTTTAGCTTAGATGCCTTTGGAAGACTGAAAATGAAAGAAAAGTAAAATATTTGGTAGAAAAATATAAAAATACACCTCATTAGTTGCATATTACTGTGAGTTGTATGTGTCTTGGTATGGCAGGGCCAACACACACACAACCATTTGCACTCTCTTCACGCACCTAGGGACAATTTGGAACAGCCAGTTAGCCTAATATGCATGTCTTTGGACTGTGGAAGGATACTGGAGTACCCGGAGGAAATCTACGCAAGCACAGAGGAGAACATGCAAACTCCACTCAGAAATGCCCGAGCCCGGGACTTGAACCCAAGACCTGAACCCAAGGACCTTCTTGCTGTGAGGCAGATGTGCTAACCACTAGGCCACCGTGCCGCTCTCTCAAGAATAGATTGAGGGATTTTCTTCAACTTTGTCTCAAAGATGAACTAATGATATTTTGGCGGTTATAGGTCAAAGGTCAAGGTCAGCGCAGCCTAAAGTACCAAGCTGTACTTCTAGTTATAAGTGCGAAACGTAACCAGTAATTTCCTAAAATAAGTATTGCAGGCAGGTACAAACAGGAATAACTGTAGGAATAGGTGAATGGACTGATGCTTCTAATCTTGAAAAGGCTTTGTTGCTCATTGTCACTATGGTCGTGTGAGTGGTGAAACATTGGATGAAACCCTGTAACCCATGATTACCCCAGTTGTCTGAACTTACTATTATTGGAAGCTACTGCTGGGTCTCATATTCAGGGTTAAACCCTATGGATTTGGAGAATAGAAGCTGTGGAAACTAGACCATCTAGTGCTCCAAGACTGCAACAGGCTCAATAACTGCCAGAAAGTGTGAATGTAACATGCTATGTTAAGCATCTCACCCTCTGTACTTCTATTGTGCCCCTGGGAAGGGCATTTAACCCCTGTGTTGGGCATGGGGTAAACCTGACCCTGATTTTAGTGACAGAGATATTCACATGGGTGAGAAAGCAGATCAATAAATATAAATCCAGAGGGGCAAATGATCTGTAAAACAAGTAAGCATTGTGAAAATATGAATCAGTTAGAGCAGATTGTGTTCATATCATGCTTTTAACTACCACTGACATAGAGCTTATGGATAAGTTAGCTTATGGATATGGTATACTATCTGAAAATTATGTTTGTGGGGTTTTTGGACAGAATGCAGACTGTATGGCTTTGCTTTAATGCATAATTGTAATACCTACCATACCAGGATTGTGGGTCAATTATTATGACGCTTACTACATATGTCTCCTACTGTTCCAATTTCTGTAAATTACCTGATTAGCTTGGAAAGATGGAAAAGGAAAATGAATCATGAATGCTAACTGGCTGTCCTGGAGGATTGGGATTGAAATCTCTGAGCTGAAGACATTTCTAGTGCATGGCTATTACAGTATGTGAAGACTGCACTGTTTTAGTAGGTGTCTAAAAATGTCTTTCCATATTTAGCAGTGTAGATTTTTTTTAACAATGGGTCTGTGTATTGATCCATCCAGAATCCACTCCTATCCAGTCTTGTTTTCCAGTTCAGATAAGGAGCTCAGCTTTTGGGATCTGCTTGCTTTTGAGTAATGAGATGAGTGTCATTACAAAGGATGACACTTATTTATTTTCAAGGATGGAAATGTGAGAGTAGTCAGTGTTTGTGACCTGTGTTTGCACTCATGCTCACAGATATCAGAAGGCTTTTTTTTTTTTTAAAGGGATTGGAATTTTGTGTGTTTTAGGCCCAGGAATGCCAATTCGTTCAGCTGAAGTGAGGATCCTTCGATCTTTGTAGATACAGTCTGTCAGATAGGAATATGCAAACTGTAGAGCTGGAAAAATAAAATATTTTATTCAGAAATGAGGCATAGAGGAGTGATAAAAAAGATAATAGAATGAAAAGGAATGGTATGATCTGATTGGATTACTGTCTCAGGATATTTAACAATTATGCACCGAGGGCGAAAAGGATGTTGCTGAAAAGTCCCGGAGACGGAAAGTCGATGGGCCTATTCAGTTAGGTGACATCCACCGAGCCTGAGCTGCATAATTGTTTTAGTATATACTACAATGGAACAGAAGGGGAAAAAAACATACTAAAACTAAATTTTAAAGGTTTATTTTTTAATATATTTTTTAATCATGATGGATGCAATTGAACGTGAGCACACATGTGAGCACGTGTTTCTTTACCTCTCTTTACCGTGTCTCTCTAACTATCTTCAAGAGTTTTAGTATATACAATGCAGAAACAATGAAAAGCAAACTAAAATGAGATTTCTATAGTCTATATCTTCAGACTTCAACTATGACACTGAAACTTTAGCTGAGCCAGCTCTGTAGCGAACAGAGTCTATTCTCACCCTACGCATTTAGAAACGAAAGTAATGTAGTGATTCAGGATTTTGATTCACGTTCTTTAAATAGCTGTTTTAGTAACGAGATATAGCCAGTGCATGTTCAGAAAAAGGGCTGCATGTTGGCATAATGGTTAGCATGTCCGCCTCACAGCAAGAAGGTCCTGGGTTCGAGGCCCGGGCTCACGATTTAGAGACCATTCAAATCATGCTATTCCCATATAGTATATACTTTATATATAACAGACATTATTCACCTCACAAACTCAGGATAACACTTGAATCAAAAAGGGGGCAGCCGTGGCATAATGGTTAGAGAAGCGGCTTTGGGACCGAAAGGTCACTGGCTCGATTCCCGAACCAGCAGGAAAAATGTGTGACGGTGGGGGAGTGAGCTCCACCTTCCCTTCCTCCTTCTTCATGGCTGAAGTGCCCTTGAGCAAGTCACTTAACTTATTGTGTTAGCCATGCCCACTGTAGAGCGGGCCAATCCTGCACTCTCTTACATGGACATTTATTTCGGTCCATACACTCATCTAGACATACATTATATTAGGGTACCTTATATTAGGGGCCATGTTGTCTGGAGGACAGAAACACTGAGTTACTGAAAAAGACAAGGGCCAGTCACTGTTCATGAAATTTAAAGTGTCCCTGGCTCTGTTTCACTTAGTCTCTAGCTCTTTCACATACTGTTAATGCTCTATAGAGCTAACCAGCCGTCCATTAGTTCTCAGAGCCTCCCTTTCTCCCCGCTCATTTCCTACTTTTTCCCTTCTATCCCCCTCTGCCACAGCAGAAGACACGTCCTGTGTCTATATAACGGTAAATATGTGTTTCTATAGCACGGTAAATATACAGAGAAGATCGATTAGTGTTAACAAACATGACCATCCAAATATGGAGGCTGAAAACTGGGTTATAAAAAAAAACCCAGTTAAAAGTTTGTTGCTAAATCCTTTTTGTGAATTAAAGGCTTATACTAAATATTCAGGGTTCCAGTATGTGCCAAAAGGATCTCAATCATATCTCATAATCCTGTACTGCAGCACTGGGAGGTTTGCTTATTTAGGTCAGAACAGTAGTTCAGCTGCAGCATCAGTGCAGATAAGCTGCCCGGATGGATGATGGCTGGAACATTACACTTTGCCATCTGAGGAACCTTCATCAGCCATATGATAACCCTTTGAGCTAGCTGACACCAGCTGAGAAGGCTTCACCTGTTGTGTGCAGGGTGTGTGTAAGGTGCGGCTTGATTAACTAAGCTCAGGTGCACTGCATTTGAGTGGGGAACAGATGGGTTAAGATCTGACCCCCGTCAAATGATGAACAGCAGTAGCAGTATTTTTTACTTTAGGTGTACTGCTATTGGTCATACTTATATATTACTTATACTTACAGTTTGTGTGTATGTAATTCATTTAAGCATTTAAAACTGGTCATTTCATCCCGTGGATTACTAGCGGAGCCTGATCTGCGGCGGTTAACAGCTTATCAGTCGTTTTTTCCCTGGAGGTGACGTCAACACGTTGGGCGGGGTTGATGTCTCTTGTGGAGACAGTGAGACGTTACATTCTAGTGACTCTGAGGACGAGAATGCTGACAGAGATGATGTGTGTGTGATGGTAGATCCAAAATGGCTTATGCAGCTAATGTTTTGCCAACTCGGCTTTCCTGTCCTCAGCTGATTTCTGCGCTTGTTGTTTGTGCAGCTCAGCACTATAAACCGATAATGTGTTATGCTACATGGTCAGTGATGTAGCCCAGCCAAGCCAGCGGATTCGCATCACTACCAGGCTGGAACAGCCAATCAGAAAGGCAACATGTCTCTGAACATGCCTAGAATTGTAACACTTGTGCGCACTTTGAAAACGGGCAAGGCCTGATGTTGCCGGAAGGAACCGCTGATGTTATACGTGATTGTTTTAAATAGCTAGTAACACTAATTCACTACAGGTACCCTTTAACCTAGTCATTCAGAACATGCCACCGCTGATTTTTAGTGTACATTTGGCATGAATGTTGGTTGGTGATTGTTTAAAATATGTTTATCTAACACGTTGGAGTGGATTACAATTAAAAAAGGTTAAAAAAAAGCTTGAAAACGGCTTTCAAAGAACTATAATTCTGTTTCTGCAGTGTGAAAAGTTCCTCCAGTCCACTTACCAACTCACTCACTCATTTGCCAAACTGCTTAATCCTATTAGGGTCCCTGGGAGGCTGGAGCCTATCTCAGTCAACACTGGGCGAAGGTTAAGTACACCCTGAACAGCCGATTAGCCTAACGTGCATGTATTTGGACTGTGGGAGGACACTGGAGTAGAGAGCATGAAGCCCCACAGAGAAACACCCTCACCAAGCCTGGGACTTGAACCCAGAAACTTCTTGCTGTGAAGCAGATGTGCTAACCACTACGCCACCGTGCCGCCCTCCTCCAGTCCAAAAAACTGCATATCTTCTTTTGTTCCATATCTGCATCTAGATGAGCTCTGTGCTTGAAATAGGTAACAGTAGAAGAGTTCAGAGCCTGCAGGAAGCAGCGAGTCACTTGGGCTTAGAGGAATGTTGGAGTGGAATTGGAAGATACTCCAAGTTAGACGTGCTATAATGAGAAACCCGGAGTGCGCCTTCTGGAGATCTCATTCCAAATTAAGTATTTGTGGGAAATATTTATTTACTGAGGACCTGGCCGGTCGTGTCCACAGTTAGAATAAACAGAGACTTATATAATGTTTTAAATGCTTTATGTCTGTGTTTGTTTATTAGTGCATTGAGGATATGTTTTACTGCTCTTGGGTAGACAGATAATGAATTGCTTGCGTCTAAAAGTATAATAGACAGTAATTTGTGTGTAGGCACAGAAGGGCCTTGTGTTGTTGTCTGAGAGACTGAAGACTTGTGTGTGTCTTGTTTGAGTGTCCGTGCGCATCTATAGAGAGATAGTTGGTAAGGATGGAGAATTGTCAGCTAGGTGTGAGAGGGTCATGTGAGGGATGGCTTCTAGGCCCCTCCCTCACCCTTTACAGCACCCAGATAGACATTGGGGACAGAGTGAGGGAACAGGAACAGGAGAAAACAAAAGCAGGGCATAATCGTCCTGTCTGGTGTCTGTATGTTAGTATGGACCGCAGTGTATCTCACTCCAACAAGACTCTGGACTTAGCACTCAGTGCTCTCCGGCTTCGCCACCGAGCCATCAAACACAGGTAGAGAGAGAGTGTGTGTGTGTGTGTGTGTGTGTGTGTGTGTGTGTGTGTGTGTGTGTGAGATTAAGGTCTAAAGGTCCTCCAGATTTTCAACTCTAAAGAGAATACTGTCTTACTGTTGTCAAGTTAAATAACTGGATTGACAACCTGATTTGTTAGGACTCCACTGAGAAAGTGGTTATTGATTATTGATCATGTATGGCTCATATACACAATGTTAGGACATCTGGAGGTGACGTCCATGTGCTAACAATAAACTATCTACAGTATGTAGGGCAAGTGGCTCAAATATGTCAGTCGGAATGATACATGGTGAAAACATGGCAGTGAAGTCGAAGGTTCTGTTCTCACTCTGCTGAAGGAGTACTTTTCCCTATGGTGTGTTGTTTCATGCTCTGAGAAGCTATTCTAAAAATATCAAGCTTTGACACTGTTACAGTAATAATTGCATTTAAAAACTTGCCCATGCTGCTGGTGCAAGTAAGAATAATTTTATTCTTAAATAAAATGTGGAGTTTGTATGTTCTCACTGTGTGCGGTTTCCTCCGGGTACTCCTGTTTCCTCTCACAGTCTAAAGACTCGCACATGAGGCTATTTGGCTGTTCCAAATTTCCCCTAGGATTGAGTGTAAGTGTGAATGGTTGTGTGTGTGTGTATTGCCCTGCAATGGTCTGGTGAGCTGTTCGGGGTGTACCCCGCCTTCACACAGTGTCAGCTGAAATATTCACCAGCCTCCTTGCAAGCCTGGAAGGATTAAGTGGTTCGGGCAAATGACTGAGTGAGTGAGAAAAATACCTGGACAAATGTCGCTTCGTACATGCTAATATTTAGTGCAACAGAAACCAAAAAGGGAAAGAAAAGACCAAATTCTCTAATTGTTTTCTGTTCGTCCAGAAATTCCTTTGTTCAGCAATGTTTCTGGATGACATCTGTAGTAATTACAAATTATTTACAAAAGATTTTTATAAGCAATAAAGATAGGGGTGTTTTCACAATATACGCATGATCATAGCACTAAAATTAGCATGCATAGTAGGTACAATTAATTTTCACACAAAGTTTAATCTTTATGATAAGAGTTTGTTATAGTGTGTATTGTCACATATGTTGCACTTTATCAGTAGTATGTCATATGACCATAACATATCCGTAGGCTATACCATAACTTGCCAAGAGAAACTTGGACTTTCACTTCTCTAAGAAATCTTTTTAAATATCAACTGCACATTCACTAAATACTTTATTAGGAACACCTGTATATTCATTTAATTGCTGCACCGATTAATCCCATTATGGTTGCGTGGGGGCTGCAGCCTATCTCAGCCGACTCTGGGCAAAGGCGGGTTACATTCTGAACAGCTTGCAAACACACATACAACCATTGAGCATAATGTGTATGTCTTTGGACTATGGGAGGAAACCGGACTACCCAGAGGAAACCCATGCAAGCATGGAGAGAGCATGCAAACTCCACACAGAAACACCCTCGCCGAGCCCGAGACTCGAATCCAGCACCTTCTTGCTGGGCTCTGCAGATTCGGCCAGTTAGCTTCGGGTAATTTTCACATCACACATCAGAACAGGGTAAAATGTGATCTCAGAATTATCATGATTGTTGGTGTGAGATGGGCTTGGTTTGAGTATTTCTATAACTGTTGATCTCATGGGATTTTCGTGCACAGCTCTCTCCAGTCTAATAACACACCTGTGGGATGTGGTACAATGGGAGATCCACAGCATGTAAATGCACCTGAAGAATCTGCAGGAATTGTGCGATGCAATCATGTCAACATGGATCAGAATTTCTAAGAAATGATACACAGTTCCATACTGTGGGAATCCATGCTACAAATAACTGAGACTTCTTTGAGAGCAAGAGAAGACTACTCAGTATGAGTATTAGTATATTGTTCCTAATAAAGTTCTAATATAATGTTCCTAATAAAGTTCTCAGTGGGTGTATGTAGTATTTCAACTGGTTGTTTTTATAACAGGTAACATACAGTGTAATCGTTCCTGATGCACACGTGCAGAATGTAAAAAAAGGTACTGAAATGACAGATTTGGATTAAAAGCCTAACCCTAACCCTGAGAAACTTTGGTAATAATTGAATACCCCCTAACCTCCTCATGTAATACTAGGCCTGAGAGGGACTTCTGAAAGATCTGTTACATCAGTATTTCTCATGCTGTTATTATTAAGATGACAGAGTAACCCTGGGTTTACACTGGGGCACGATGTCCACAACCTCCGCTATTCAAAAAGGATGGGGTTCCATGATTTATGAGCACGCTTGGAGCATGACTGTGGTATAAAACGGAGGCAGGGTGAGTTCAAGAGATGAAACTTGAATCGTGTTTCCAAGTTCATCAAGATCCACTATGATGGTGCATTGATTTCTATGTTCTATCACGATTGGCGTCAAATTGTAATACATCATAATAATCAGCGCAGTCGTCAAGAATCCACCAGGTTCCCGCAAGATCATCACGATCTGATCCCACGCTTCTCACGATTCTCTCAGATCACAGAGATCGTACCCCAGTTTAAACCAAGGGTAACTGTGAGGAAAAGGAGAAACAAAAATGGAAAGGAATGTATTTTAATTTGTATTTTTTTTTTTAATTAACGGCGACGTGATGTCTGATTTACAGACGACTCTCTGTGAAACTAGGATGCCATGACAACCCTGTTGTACTTGCAACATGTATAAAGTACTGAATTTAATAGTGTGATCATATTAGAACCTTGATGGAGCTTGGATATCCAGTATATATGATATGATTACTAGGCAGATTATTTTATCCTTATAAGACTGAAACAGTGTTTAACTGTGCAGGGTGCACACTCTGATTATGCTTTGCTAATCCTGCAGTGATAAGAAAGCTATTTCCTTTTGTTATCTTTTCACGCACAACATTCAGCTCGTTCATGAATGCAAATATGTGTGTTTGAACCCTTCCTGTACAGGTCATGTGCCGTGGGGGATGGGTGAGTGTCCCAGGAGCACTTTGGGTATGGGTGTGGGTACGAGTGTGCATGTAGAATAAGAGGATGCCTGTTAAGATTGCTGGTGTAACCGGACGCAGACTGCCAAGCCTTTTCCTGATGCAAATTTTGCTCAGTGCTGAGCACCAGGACTGCATGTATCAAGAAGGATTTGCTGTATTAGGAGTTGCGTTTTTGTTTGTTTGTGATTGTGTTTTGTCACACTTGATATAAAACAGGATTAAAGATTGACCTGTTATATTTGCCTGAAGCTATTTGTATTTGTTAGGCTATGAGTATGATAAATCGAAACAGCCATAGCTGAGGATGATTTCATCGTACAAGAAAACATTCAGTGATTTATCTTATTGATTACTTCTGCTGCTGTGAGTGTGTGAGTGTAGCATATATGTCATGAGCAAGGAGAGCAATGAAGGGAAGCGTAGTGTGCAGTTATACCCATAACATGTCTAGAGGGTGGAAACTATACAAGATGCACATATATGATATGATGGTGTCTTGATAGCATACATTTCTCGATCAAATGCAATAGGCTCACTTGTGCAGCTAAACTGATTAAACAAGTAGGGACTGGTGTGACTCATGCCTGGTTGGAATGAAAGTGCGCAGCCACACTGGCCATTTGTGGACAAGATTGATGACCGAAGATTTAAAGTTATTTTTTTATACAAGTACAGTAAATTAAACTTCCATTCAGACTCTTAGGCGCATACAACAAAACAAAAGCTATGCAAAACTAAACATGGATAATTATACTTAACATTAACATTGGGCAGAAGCGGGTTTGGGACCAAAAGATCGCTGGTTTGATTCTCGAACCAGCAGGAAAAATGTGTGACGGTGGGGGAGTGAACAGCACCTCTCCTTCTTCCATCTTCATGGATGAAGTGCCCTTGAGCAAGGCAGCTAACCCCCAACTGCTCTCTGGGCGCTGCAATGTGTGGTAACCCACTGCTCCGAGTGAGTGTGTGTGTGTGTGTGTGTGTGTGTGTGTGTGTGTGTGTGTGTGTGTGTGGTTGCTCACTTTGGATGTGTTAAATGCAGAAGCCAAGTCCTTTGCAGGATTAATACAGTATACCAAAATAAGTATAATACAGTTAATACAGTATAATAAAATAAAATTAACACCACTTGACGTCAGCTAACATAGAAAGGTTTGCAACATTACTGCGACATTGCATAAAGGTTATAATTTGGTAGGTTGCGCAAAACGTTATCTAAACATTGTTAAACCATAACGTTTATTGCGAACATGTACAAGACTTTTATCCACAAGGTTGTTTGGACGTTGCCAAATTGTCGCACACATCCAGGCCCCTAGTACAGCGTGGGACAAGGACAGTGCACATCCTTACTGCGGTTTCCTGAATCACACAGGTACTGAAAAAAGAAACTCACAATAAACATGCTCACAATCTTTGCTAATGAATGTTACTGTAACATCTTCTGACAATGTTTTTGAGACATTTACTGAAAGTGTAATTGTAATGTAGCATTTTAACGTTTTTTTGTCTATAAATAACATTATTGCAACCTTTGTGCAACGTCGTAGCAACGTTGTTGAAGCATAAATTGTTATCTGGATAGGTAGCCCCATACACAACAAGCTGCAATGCACTGTGTGTTCTGAGACCTTTCTATCATAGCCAGCATTACCAGTTTCAGCAGTGTGTGTTACAGTAGCTCTTCTGTGGGATTAGACCAGACAGACTAGCCTTCACTCCTCTCACACACCAAGCCTTGGGCACCCATGACACTCTTGCCAGGTCACTTTTTGTCCTTCTTTGGACCACCTTTGGTAGGTACTTACCACTGCATACCAGGAACATCCCACAAGTCCTAAAGTGTGATGTCACATTGTCATGATAGCAAAATTCTGTCTATACTTTAAAACTGATCATGTAAAGTTTTATCTATAATCAGAAGTTCTATGTTATGGAAGTATATTGCTACCACACCAGTTAAAAAACAACAACAACACAGATAACGATCATGTTATAACGTTAAAGGTTTCTTGTTAAAACAAGATAAAAAAATAATATCAAGTTCAGAAACTGGTGTTTGAACAAGGTGATGGTGTGTGAGGATGGTAAACTGGGGAATATGGTTAATTTCCACACTTTGATTAAGTGTTATTTTATGCTTGGACTGAAACATGGTGAGCGTGAGCTGTTATTAAATACCGTTGATTCTGTAAATAAGAATCTCTGTTTGCACAAATCTGCATTTTAAAATGCATGGGGCTGAGCTGGGACTCTCTGGAGGCAGCTTTATTTATCATTGATCAGCTGCAGGAGCACAGAAGCCTCCATGAACACAGGCTACACCATCTAACACAGTTATCAGGTAAATATTACTTAGATATGGTAAAAGGACAATGTGTGAGATCTCATCATTCATTTTCTTAATCCTAATTAGGGTCAGCCCATCCCAGCCGATTCTGGGCGAGGGCAGAGTACACCCTGGACAGCTTGCCAGGCCATCGCAGGACAGAAACATGCAATGCACTCTTTACAAAAGTCAGCAATGGTTCTTTTACATGCCTTTCAATAACAGACAGTGAGAGACATGGCTGGCCTTTGATAACCCGGTTAGCTGCACTGGACAGCAGTGACAACCCGGTGACAGTGGGGCTTGAACCCCCGACCTTGGGATCAGTAATCCAGCACCCTACTACCGGGCCACTGCTGCCGTGTGAGGTCTCTTTTAAGTATATTTGTGAACTATGGAATTATGGAACTATGCTAAGTGCTATCCAATTAGAAAAGCCAAGCTAGCTGACCCCAACTAGACCTTAAGAGAATCATGATCTATTATTGTTGTAAATAATGTCACATATGGAGGTATTAAAACGTTTTTTCTTAGGTTTATTTAATTTATTATGTCTTAATAGTGTTGAAAAGGTCACAGTACGGTGATGTTGTCTATCTCTGGTTAATAACTGAAAACTTTACTGTCATGATAATGTGGCGTCAACACTTTAGCACTCTATTGTCCCAGTCATTTAGGCATCTCAATGTGGCCCTTGTCAGTAACTTAGATCCTTACGCTTGCTCATTTTTCCTACTTCCAGCACATCAACTTCAAGAACTCACTGTTCACTTCCTTGGGGCACGGTGGCGTAGTGGTTAGCACATTCGCCTCACAGCAAGAAGGCCAGGGTTCGATTCCCAGCTCAGGCGTTTCTGTGTGGAGTTTGCATGTTCTCCCCGTGCTTGCGTGGGTTTCCTCCGGGTTTCCTCCGGGTTTCCTCCGGGTACTCCGGGTTCCTCCCACAGTTCAAAAAAACATGCACACTGTTTCAAATCGCCCCTACGTGTGAGTGTGAATGGTTGTGTGAGTGTTGGCCCTGCGATGGCCTGGCTGTCCAGGGTGTACCTCGCCCTCACCTAGAGTCGGCTAAGATAGGCACCAGCCTCTCCACGACCCTAATTAGGATTAAGCGGTTTAGAAAATGAATGAATGAATGAATGGTTACTTCCTACCTAATACATTCCACTCCTTGCCAGATGCCACTATAACAAGATAATCAATGTTATTCACTTCACCTCTCAGTGGTCATAATGTTTTTTATATTATGGCTGATCGGTGTAAATGTTAGAAGTAGTGTCTCATATGTGAACTTCTCGGTCATCGCAGGAATTTTTGGATCGAATCAGACAGGTAGGCCGCATGAATGCAGTTCAGAGTCCGCTAAATGTTAGTGTGGAAACAATATCTGAATTAGCACTACTAATGCAAGATTGTACACAAATTATGTCCATGGAAACACACAACAGTAAGGTAATCTAAAAAAAAAACAAAAACAAGCATTTGTAGACCACCCTGCTGAAAAATCCAGTGAAATCTTGCTGGTTCCCAGTTCGGAAAACTTATCCAGAGATCAGTCAAGTTATTTTCCAGCTTTCTGATGACTTGAATAATCAAATAGTCAACATATGTTTGTCCATAGCATTGCATTAGTATTAGTACTATTTCCATCTATTAGCATTTAGTGGTATTATGGAGAGCTAGTAGCTGCTCAGACCAAACTGGATTTTTCAGCAGGATGTTAGTAGCACTTCATCGAATTAAATTTATTTAAAATATTGAGCTGGGTTACATAACTGTGGGTCTGGCTTGGCTACTGATTTGTATGCCTGGGCTTAGGGTTGTGTGTCTATTATATATTAGTGTGACAATGAGACAAGAAGGTGGTGACATCGGAGAGCAAACTGAAATATCCTCATGATTGCACTTCAGCAAACGCTATCACGCACACACAGACGCACATTCCCACGTTTGTAGATGGAGAGGGTGAGTCAGCAGGGCTCTGTAAAAGAAAGCCTGGACGTGGGGGAGAGATATAGAAAGTGGCAGAATATGAATCAGTGGGGAAAAAAAGGGAAAGAAGTGGAGGAGAGATGACAACTGTGTCTAAAGTGGTATTACCTAAGAAGAGTTTGTATAGCCAAGGACAGCAGGCATTTAGCGGATTCCAGAACATTCTTCAATACCAAGAATTCAGAGAGAAGTTGATTCATAGGTGCGACTGAATCATTAGTACAAGCACTAAACCAGGATCAGGGCCACGTCTGAAATTAATACCTACCTGCTACCTACCCAATGAAGATAAATTATTCATCATGGAGGTGGAAATCAGGATCCATCCATCCATTTTCTGAACCGCTTAACCCTAATTCCATCTCAGCCGACTCTGGGTGAGGGCAGAGTACACTCTGGACAGCTCGCCAGGCCATCGCAGGGCAGAAACTCGCTGACGGCTATGCAGCCTACTCTTGACGAAAATCAGCAACGGTTCTTTTACATGTTTCTCACCATAGAGAGTGAGAGACATGGCCGGCATTTGATAACCCAGTTAGCTGCACTGGGGGGGAAATCAGGATATGTTTTATATTTTAGTGAACACAGTGAACAGTTCAATGTTGGATGTATAGCCATATTTCCAATATTTGAGTAAAAATTACAAACCTGACACATATTAAACCACATGTCAAATAATTTGCCAATGTCTATAATGTAGAGCAGGGGTGTCCAATCTTATCCACAAAGCGTGGTGTGGGTGCAGGTTTTCATTCCAACCAAGCAGGAAGCACACCTTCCACCCGTTTAAACCACTGATCGCAAAAAAGACTGGATCGCACATTAGTGATTCAATTTTGAAGCCAGCTGGAGGGAAGTCAACACAGCTCAAAAACCTGGAGAATTTTTACAGATGAAGTGTCAGAGTATCTTGAATTCACATAGTTTTACCAATAATTTCACTAATACTTGTAATTAATTAAATAAAAAAACAGCCGATGTAATTATTTCCTTTCCCATCTTTTTATGCTATTCGGGTATAACTTTCTATAATAACGTGATCTCACCAAGATGGCAGCACTCTGGCTTCAGGTTTTTGCTGTGTGTATAGATCAGGATGCACAATACAGTATTTTATTTAGATTGATGGTTTAAACAGGTGGAAGGTGTTGCTCCTGCTTGGTTGGAATGAAAACCTGCACCCACACTGGCCCTTTGTGGATAAGATTGGACACCCCTGATACAGAGCTTTTCTTTTTTTTTTATTTCAGTCGAGACTTACTCAATTATAGCACTTTTTACTTAGGATCCTAGCAGTTTTATGGCTGTACCAGACTCCAGGTGTCAAAAAGATTGATTATACTATAAGACAGCAGTGAATCGTCCCAAGGTACTGTATATAGTGACTATGTCTGAATTATGTCTGATGTATTCTGACACTCACCAGATTATAACAGTTCTCTCTCTGATTGGCCTTTCTGTCCAGTACTTCCACAAGGCAATCATAATTAGCTGATAAATGCACGCTATGTGTAAGAGCAGGCAAAAATCTTCAAATGGGAAACAAGCTGCAGTGCTATATCTTTATTCACTACATTTATTTACTTCCTCATTTACTGTATCAACACTTTACTTATACGGCACTTCCTACAGATAGTATTATTAAAATTTTATGGCACAAACAAAACGGGTAAATTAAATCCTCCTGCCTGTGTGCTTTGTATTTCATTTGCTACACAGCAGCTAAAATATCAGACTTTAATTGAAATACGTAATAAATAGTTATTAGTTTTTTTATTTATATTGTTGGATCCTTCAGTGATTTTTAGAAACAGCATGAATAACTTTTAAGTATCAAAGGACAGTTCTGTAAGTGAGAGTGTGAATGTGCATACAGTGCCCTCTACAATTATTGGAACCCCTTGTAAGGTTTAGGGGAAAGGGTTACAAAACAGTACTTTTATCTCACACTGTAAAAAAAAAAAATTAAAGAAAATAAAATAATAATTAAAATAATAATAATAATATAATAAAATAAAATAATGATAATAATCCTTTAACTGGAATAAGTGTATTTAGAGAAAAACAAATCCCTCATCAACAAATACTTATTTTCACCAAAAACATATGTACCTGCATTACTGGCACTTCTAAAATCTCTTTTTACTAATCTTTTCGAAGGTTGCCAATAACTGTGGCAGCTTACCCTGGGATTACACTGGGGCTCGATGTCTGCAATCTCCTCAATTCAAAAAAGTGTGAAACGCCACAATTTATGAGCACGCTTGGAGCATGATTGGGGTATAAAAAGGAGGCAGGGTGCATCCAAGAGATGAAACTTCGTGTTGCCAAGTTCATCAAGATCCCCTACGATGACGCATCAAGGTCTGTTACGCTCTGTTAAGATCTGTTAAGCTCCACTGCACTCTTCCGTGCTTCCCACCTTCTATCATAATTGCCGTCAAAACGTAATACATAATTATTCGTACCGAATCCACCAAGTTCCTTCAAAGATCATCACAATTCGATCCCACGACCTCCCACGCTCCTCACGATTCTCTCATATCATGGACATTGTGGACATCGTGCCCCAGTGTAAACCCAGGGTTAATGATTTGCTTCTCAGGTGAAGTAGGTTATTTATGTTGGAAAGGTGTTCACAAATAGTGAATATCCCTGAAACTGGGTGTTGGGAAATGGGAGAGCACTTATAATTCTGTACTTGAGGTCAGGTTATTAGGGCCACGGGGAGGCTGGAGCCTATCTCAGCCGACACTGGGCGAAGGCGCGATACACACTGAACAGCTCGGCAGACCATTGCAGGGTAAACACACACAACCATGCACACTCACACCTACAGGCAATTTTGTACAGTCAGTTGTTTTTGATTTGGTATTAATACAGTAATAAAAGATTGTTGTCTTGGAAGCAAATAGTTCAGATGAAGATGTTTATCTATGAAACATTGACACAGACTCGGAAGCCTACACCTGCTTTGGTTTAGGAGATATGAGAAACCCATATAAAATACCATTTTTGTGTTTTAAAAGACTAATTAGTTTTACTTTTATCATTTTGGGAGAGGACATATGAAGTTCAGATTTCATTTGGCTTTAAAGTTGGTTAAGTAATTTTCAGGTCAGTCCTACTGGTGCCCAAGACAGCAACCAATCAGTGTGTGTTCATGTGTAAAACAATTAAATAAAATAAAAATGTACATTTTAAAAATAAAAAACATGGCCGAAAAAATGCCCACTTACAGTCTGTGCAAACACATGAGAATAATTAATTTACTCATAAGTAACATTCAGAACTGACAATTTGAGTCCAAAGTTATGTTGATATTTACATGAGAAAGAGTTCTTCATATTTAGAGACGTCACACACGTGCTCAACTGAGCAGCCAGAGTCTTGAGTAGAACCACCTGAGACTCAACTGCATTTTTTCACGTCACTTTCAAATGTAATATAATGTCAGGTCAAATATGGACAGAGAATTTAAAAGTACAAAATAATGATAATACTAATAATAATAAAAGAGAGAGAAAATAAAAAAAAAAGAAGTATAAAAAGACCTTGATGCAGTATATGATCAATGAATAATAAAATAGTAGACACTAAATAAATATTTAATATGAGTCTTGTATATTGTCAGTATTTTGTTGCATGAATAGTCCTGGTTATATTATATATATATAGAAAACCCCACAAATGTGGTTTAATTTAACAGTATGGGTCCCAGATTTATAAAACAGAACATGATCCAGAATATACTATTAATCCTATTCATTGAAATGTTTAAAATGATCAATTGTGTATTAAATTTAAAGAAGCCACGGGGCCCCCGGGTGACACATCGACCAAGTGGCTAACGACTATCAACCTGGAGATCGCAGGTTCGAATCCAGATTGATGCCACAGCCATTCGCAACCGGGAGTCCATGGGAGCTAATTGGCCGAGCTCTGATGAGACGGAGGGGTGTCACTTGCAGTAATCTCCAGCCAATCATGGGCATCTGTGAGCGTATTCATACAAAGGGCGGATATTGCTTTCCCTCCGAGTGTGTTTGGCCACCCACAGACACGCATGCACAGCAGTTCGTAAAGAGGCGGGTGACAGCATTGCATGTCATGGAGAGAATACGTGTATGCCCCTTCCTGGTTGGTGGAGGTCATATGATAAGGAGGCAAAACTTGATGGGTGAGAATTGGATATGAGTAAATTAGGGGAGAAAAATAGAGAAGGGGGAAAAAATAAAGAAGCCACAAGACACTAAAGATTTATGCACAGGATGTACCTTATGTTTTTAAGTCTTCCTGTGTTGCTATGATTTCTACAAAAAAAAAAAAAAAAAAAAAAACCCATCTAGTCGAACTTTTCTTTCTTTTTCAGTCATAAAATACTTTCTGAAATAAAACAAACAGTTAAAAAAGAGAGAGAGAGAGAGAGAGAGAGAGAGAGAGAGAGAGCAGTCATAATACCCCGTTTGTGCAATGTGGAGACGTTTTTGTCTCACGCACCTGTAATTTAGGCTCATGCTGTTATTCTGCACTCATCACCAGAATGTGCAGTGAATTATGGGAAGCATATCTTCATTTACACAGCAGGAGGAAGTGCTTAAAGCCTTGTTTGCATTATTGGACTCAAAAGGGAACTTTAAAAGTTCTACCATCTCCAGCAGACTTCCCGTGTTCTTACTGAACAGTGTAAGTAAAGACATGGCGTTTGTACTGATTATGTGAATAATACATGAGGCAGCACATCAGCCATATAAAATACACACACACACACACACACACACACACACACACACACACACACACACACACACACACACACACACAC
>JBCNYH010000007.1:10320585-10343441 GCA_039654325.1 Tandanus tandanus | reverse complement strand
CACACACACACACACACACACACACACACACACACACACACACACACACACACACACACACACACTCACACACACACCAACAGATATAGCCTGGATGTATGACAGTCTTGTGTTCTGCCCACAGAGGGAAGCGCTTTGTGGCGATGAAGGTGGTGAAGAGTGCTCAGCACTACACAGAGACGGCACTAGATGAGATCAAACTACTCCGATGTGTGAGTGAAAAGGCCACTAGTTCAAGACTCCAATATACACAGTCATTTACCTGTGTCCTTCTCAGTTCATCTAAACACACTCAGCTTGGTACATTGGAAGAAATCATTTTCATTAAGCTAATGTAGCTTGTGTCAGATGACCAGTTTTAAGATATGCCAAGAGTTTCTCACATTATAAGCCATTTGATCCCAAGAGCTCATTTCAGAGTGTGTGGTAATCGTACACGCTTATGTCTGTCTATCAGGTGCGTGAGAGTGACCCCATTGACCCCAACAAAGACATGGTGGTTCAGCTCATCGATGACTTCAAGATCTCGGGGATAAATGGGATCCGTATCCTCCTGTGTGTACAAATGTATGGGTGTTTTTAAGGTCCCAATTGCATGTGATTGTGTTACGCTACCTGACTCACTCTCTCAGATGTATGTATGGTGTTTGAGGTCCTCGGCCACCATCTACTGAAATGGATCATCAAGTCCAACTATCAGGGTCTGCCTTTACCGTGTGTTAAGAGCATCATTAGACAGGTACACACACTTACACGCACAAAACCCATTATTGGGATTATGAAGAAGAAAAACTCACCAACATACCCACAGTACATCACCCATGTAAAAAAGTAATTTCCCTTAAACTTAGTACTTGAATGTGCCACCTTCAGCAGCAACAACAATAACACAGGTCAGTCTTTGGCAGTTTTAGTTTTTCAAGAAATCATAAAATTGCTTAAAACCTGTGTATTTTGCTTACCCAGGTATTCTTTTATAATTTAATAAGTTTGTTTGAAGATCGGAAATTACATGAATAAAAAAATAGAGGAAATCAGAAAGGGGTCAAATACTTTTTATCATAGTAGAAGAAGTATTTTCACATACATACATACATAAATACAGTGCCTTGCAAAAGTATTCACCCCATTGGCTTTTAACCTATTTTGTTACATTACAACCTGTAATTTAAATGTTTTATTAGTCTGAATTTTATGTGATGGATCTGCACAAAATAGTCTAAGTTGGTAAAGTGAAATGAGAAACATATATATAAAAATAATTTAAAAAATTAAAATATGAAAATTGGCATGTGCATATGTATTCACCCTTTTTGCTATGAAGCCCCTCAAAAGTTCTGGTGCAACCAGTTCCCTCAGAAGTCACATAATTAGTGAAATGAAGTCCACCTGTGTGCAATTTAAGTGTCACATGATCTGTCAGTATAAACACACCGTCTCTGAAAGGCCCCAGGGGAAGGTGCTCTGGTCAGATGAGACTAAAATTTTACTTTTCGTCCACCAAGGAAAACGCTATGTCTGGCGCAAACCCAACACATCCCATCACTCCAAGAACACCATCCCCACAGTGATACATGGTGGTGGCAGCATCGTGCTGTGGGGATGTTTTTTAGCAACAGGGACTGGGAAACTGATCCAAGTCGAGGGAAAGATGGATGGTGCTAAATACAGGAATATTCTTGAGTAAAACCTGTTTAAGTCTGCCTGTGATTTGAGACTTTGACGGAGGTTCACCTCCCAGCAGAACAATGATCCGAAGCGTACTGCTATAGCAACACTCGAGTGGTTTAAAGGGAAACACTTAAATGTGTTGGAATGGCCTAGTCAAAGCCCAGACCTCAATCCAATTGAGAATTTGCGGTCAGACTTGAAGATTGCTGTTCACAAGCAGAAACCATCCAACATGAAGGAGCTGGAGTAGTTTTGCCTTAAGGAATAGGCAAAAATCCCAGTGGCAAGATGTGGCAAGCTCATAGAGACTTATCCAAAGCGACTTGCAGCTGTAATTGTCGCAAAAGGTGGCTCTACAAAGCACCACTGACTTTAGGGGGGTGAATAGTTATGCATGCTGTTTTCTGTTATTTTGTCCTATTTGTTATTTGCTTCACAATAAAAAAAAATCACATCTTCAAAGTTGTAGGCATGTTCTGTAAATGAAATGATAGAAACCTTCAAACAATCCATTTCAATTCCTGGTTGTGAGGCAACAAAACATGAAAAATGCCAAGGGGGTGAATACTTTTGCAAGGCACTGTAGATACATACATACATACAACAATCATCAATAGAAATTTTTAATCGCATTTTAGCAGATTGCAACTTCATAGATGTAAGCAAAAACCACCTGATGATGAAAATATACATATTCTCATTGTAACAGGAGAGTTTGAAAGGCTTTTCTTTACTTCCACTTTAATGGTGGCTTTGATAGGAAGGTGGTCAGAACACGCAGTGCATTGTATCTTGCTGTGTACGGAGCTGCCTAGCTGCAAACCAGTCAGTGGGTGCTAATGTTATGGCTGATCAGTGTATATAGTGTATGCTTTAAGAGTTTATATGATTTATATATATCCCAATCCATCTGCAGAAGCATGAATCTCATTCCTGATCCAGATAAATAGTAAATGTGAAGTGAATGGTGTTTGTTTAATTGGCAGGTCTTGCAGGGTCTGGATTACCTCCACACTAAGTGCAAGATCATTCACACAGACATCAAGCCGGAGAACATCCTGATGTGTGTGGATGACGCCTTTGTAAGGCGCATGGCGGTTGAAGCCACTGAGTGGCAGAAAGCAGGAGCGCCTCCTCCCTCTGGATCTGCAGGTAGTATTACACTGTTTTCCACAAAATACCACCACAACAACATAGAGGATGAAATACTAACTGATTATTTATCTCAGTTATTTTGCCAGCACAGCATTTGTGTACACAACTGCAATAGTAACCTTTATTCCTGAACAGACATGAATAAGATGGCTTCGTCCATTAATTGAGCATCATTCATGGTTGCGGGGAGGATGGTGCCTATCTCAGCTGACACTGGGTGAAGGCAGGGTACACCCTGAATAACTCACCAGACCATTCCAGGACCAACACACACTCACCCTTTAACCATTCACATTCACACCTAGGGGCAATTTGGAACAGCCGATTAGCCGAATGTGTATGTCTTTGGAGTGTTGGAGGAAACCGGAGTACCTGGAGGAAACCCACACAAGCACAGGGAGAACATGCAAACTCCACACAGAAACGACCGAGCTGGGACTCAAACCCAGGACCTTCTTGCTGTGCGACGGACATGCTAACCACTACACCACCGTGCCACCATGAGCATACGTTTTAAATGCTAAATGCAAACGTAAATAATGCAACAAATTTCCATTTACTGATTTCTGGTCTCGTAGGTAGTTGTACTAATTTGTTAACATTCTTGAAAATATCTCAAAAGACACAGTGAAAGGTGCAGCATAACTGAATTCCCAGAACTATTCTTCGTAGACCCTCGACAGACAAAACTTCCACTTCCTGCTATTGTACTTACAGTCACGAACTACTTGACCTGAATTTGTCCTTGGGGTTAGCAGGAAAGCACCAACATCACATACATAGCACATTATTCAGTCGTGGTTTTCTTCTGTCAGCTCACATTTAAGGCAAAACTGCACTTCCTTTAATCAGATCTTTCAGTATGATTTCCAGAATAGAGTCTGATCCCCTGATAGTGTCCAAGACAGGCTAGTTAGAGATAAGTTGCCTGTGTGGCCTTCAGAACGATGGAACCATATGAATGAACAAGGAGATGATGAAAGCCAGGCTTCAGAAATAGCCACCAGCATTAATGTTTAACTGGGACAGAAACACAGGATAGACAGAGCCATTAAATCATCTTTTAGCCTAAACTCTTAGAAAATCTAAGAAAAAAATGAATCTAAATCTAAGAAAAAACATTTAATGGATCATTGAAGAACTTTAAAGAATATCATCCAATCAACTTTGCACTCAGACAGCATGGTGGTGTAGTGATTAGGATGTCCGCTTTACAGCACGAAGGTCCTGGGTTCAAGTCTCGGCCTCGCTGTGGGCGTTTCTGTGCGGAGTTTGCATGTTCTCTCCATGTTTGCGTGGGTTTCCTCTGGTACTCCGGTTTCCTCCCACAGTCCAAAAACATGCGCATTAGACTAAGTGGCTGTTCCCATCTGCCCTTATGTGTGAGTGTGAATGGTTGTGAGTGTGTTGGCCCTGTGTACATGGGGTACCCCGGCTTCGCCCAGAGTCGGCTGATTTGGGTTCCAGCCTTCCCGTGACTCTACTAGGATTATGTGGTTTGGCAAATGAATGAATGAATGAATTTTGCAATCATGTTGAGGTAAGGTATGTCTGTTGGACGTTTTACACCCGAACCTACTGGCTCATCAGTAGCGTCCCATCCAGGAGGAGTTGAACTGGAGCTCTGGGCAAATCCCTGGTTTCTGTAGCTTGAAGCAACTTTGAGTTCATCTTCTCCTGGTTGGGACTCTAGTCTATCACAGGTTACCTTCACAGTATTTTTTACTGGTATGCATACCAGCATATTGCTAGATGGACAGAGGCACACTTGTGGTTAAGACTTTGCCCAGGGGTCTTAGCACGGTAGGGGTATTACAGGGATGCTATGTTATGCCATAATTTCAAAGTTCAACAGGGCTAACAAAGTAAGTGCTATAAGGGGTAACGAAGCATGAGGACACCAGGGCCCAGACTTTGGTACTTTCAGAAGTTTTTTTTTTCATCTTCCATGTAGCCTATACCCAGTTGTTCCATTCAATATGGAAACAGCGACATCCTGGTAACATGATGGTAGAGTGTTTACATTCTAAATCTACATTCCAGTGATGATCAATTCTAAATTGACCCTGGGATCAGCTGTGGATGATATTTTAGGTGTGTCTATAGACTTAATTGCCTGTTATGCTTTGAGCTCATAGGACATGAAAGCTACCAGACTTTAACTTCTCACTGAAAAGTACGCAGTGTACATATCAGATGCTGAGGTCTTAAATAGCTATGATATAAATGTGAGTGCTTGATGGTTGTTTGAGTTTGTTTTAGAGTACTCATAATGTTTTGTCAGTCAAATCAGCGTACTTGTTGCCGTATTGCTACTTGAATGGTTTTGGTTAAGAATGGGTGCAGAGCACACGGGATTAATATATGTAATACTGTACATTCAGAACTGTGATATGTTAACTATACCGAGCTCAATAAGTGATCCTGGGTATCACTCTGAAGGCTAGTTTGAGGAATATGGTTTAACTGGGTTGTTTTTTCTCTCTGTAGTGAGCACAGCACCCCAACTCAAACAGGTATGTAGCATTAACAACACCAACATAACCACTGCTAAGTGAATTCACTAGTAATAAGAGATATTTTATTATTGTTTGAGTAAATAAACTATAGTGTCTAATGCTTGGTTAAGTAGCGTGTGTATGCGGTGCCCCCTACAGGTTGGGAAGATCTCCAAAAACAAGAAGAAGAAGCTAAAGAAGAAGCAAAAGCGACAGGCGGAGCTGCTGGAGAGACGCATGCTAGAGATAGAGGCATTAGAGAGGGAGGCTGAGAAACAGAAAGCCAACGAAGGGATAAACCCACCACCAGGACCCGCACTAGCGCTCGGTGAGAGTGAAGATGATGACGATGAAGAGGAGGACATAGAAGAAGAGGAGGAAGGAGAGGGAGAGAGAGAACGACCTGTTAGATTAACCAACCACACATGTAAGTGTACTATGTAAATATGTGTGTGAATTCAATAACATGCTGCATTGCTGGTCCAGTACATTGTCAGCTTACTTTGCTCCACTAGAGACTGTAGCTTGTTGCCGAACCATGTCCACATAACTCTGGGGCTTGGTCCAGTTTCAGGTTTTAACAGGACGTATGAAACCCTGTGTCTAGCCCTGATGCTAGGCTTCATTGTAGACACTTTTGCATATAGTGAGGAATTAGTTTGGGTTTGGACTCTGGGTGACTGATCACTGGGCTGGGGGTTCCACTGCTGGCAAGGTCCTTAACCTTATTTATCCACATCAACCTTACACAGAAGCTGGGAAAAAGATGTAAAAAGAAGAAGTGTACACTTGTGCATATGACCTGCATAAGCACATTTGAACTCTAAATGTTATTTTTGTACAACCTTCAGAGTAATGTTAATAAATAAGGCTGCTACGGTTTTTTTTCTCTCTCTACAAACTACCATTAAAATCTATCTGATTTATGTTGTTATCCTAACAGCCCTTAATCACTGTAGCCACCTGTATCAGAGGTCCATAATCGGTGCATTATAATGGCTCTTCATGTTGCATTTTTGTCTGCATCATCATTACTAGTGCCATCACATGGCTTTCGATCAGCACACAGAGAGCTTTCAGCACAAGTGGGTCAGCAGTTGCAGGTGGAGGGCAGAAGATTCTAGAAAGAGCCTGCTTTGATGAGGTGCTCACATGGATGTGAGAACATGTGTTTTTTCGACATGGCGAGACAAGTATATGATACACTACGTATTGCTTAAAGTCATGACAATTCTAATCACTGTTTCTAAGCAACTGGAAAATAAGGATGCTGAGGATAAGCTAGCTAATGACTCAGTCAGAGTGCAGGCCTCCTTTAATCTTTTACTTCACTTGTGTAATGATGGTGGAAAGGAGTCAAACCTCACACTAGATGTATCAGCATTTACCCTAGACGTGTTGATAAATTGGGTGGCATGGTGGTGTAATGGCTAGCACATCTGCCTCACAGCAAGAAGGTCATGGGTTCTAGTCCTGAGCTTGGGCGTTTCTGTGTAGAGTTTGCATGTACTCCCAGGTACTTTGGGAGTACTGGGAATAGTCTGACGAAAGGTCTGACGTCCAGAGTGTACCTTGCCTTTGCCCAGTGTTGGCTGAGATGGGCACCAGCCTCCCTGTGACCCTAGTAGGATTAAGTGGTTAGTCAAATGAGTGAGAAAGTGAGCGGGTGTTGCTAAACTCCAAAGAAAGAGTTCGGTATGGTTATAACTGCTCTGTAATTAAAATCCCAAATTATGTCCAGTTCTTTGATCTTTATTGTGATCTTTAATGGATGGAGATTGAGTGACAAGATTGGGTTGTATATATGAAATCGACCCGATAATGTGTTGTAACCCAGGTTTGCTTTAGCTCTCAATTTACGCTCTCTCACTCACTGATACTCATTAATACTAATACTGGGTATTATTACGTTGTTTTACGAACATCTTCATGGAATGAATGTGTCTGAAGGTTTTTTTTTTTTTATGTTGATCATTAGCTACAAATTCATGCTATTTGTTTGTTGGTCTGTTGAATTTCATTTCAAATTTTATTTGTATAAATGTTTTACAGAAAAAAAAATTATGCCACCGTAATAGGGCTAAGTTTTGTCCTGAAAGATGGTAATCAGCATACTCACATAGGCTATCACCTTAAAATGATGCTCACTATTATCAGTCACAGAGTCTGCTAAGAGAAAATTCCCTACACCATTACAGAACTACCAACAGCCTGAAATGTTGTAACAAGGCAGGTTGGGCTCATGGTGACACCAAATTTTGGACCCTGACTAAGAGTCAGAACTCGAGATTTATCTGAAAAGGGAACATTATTCAGTCTGTTATGGTCCTGTTTCCATCAGCCCACTGTAACCTGTGTTTCTTTCCTGCTCATCATGGTTGTAATGGTGGTTATTTACGGTCATCATAGCCTTCCTCTGAGCTCAAATCATTTTGACAATGCCCTCTGACCGGTCTCATCAACAGGGTGTCTCCTCCTGTAAACCTGGGTCTCACTTTAAACTCTAAACGCTGTTGTGCATGGACGGGAAGCCAGCCTTTTCTTAAATACTCAAACCAGCCCATCTGGCACCAAAAATGAAAAATGAAATGGCTGAAGTCATGGATATCACATTTCCACATTAACTGAAGTTATTGGGCTGTATCTGTAAGATTTTATGCATTATGCTCTTGCTACATGATTGGCTGATTGAATAATTGCATGAATGAGCCTGAAAGTGGCCAGTCAGTGTGTATTTTAATCCATTCTATTCTCTATCATTATTGAGTGTCTCCCTGTCCAGTATTTCTGGACTGCGAATAAATGAAGAGGGAGATACTGAGGTCTGCTAATACGGAGACAGGCAAGCCTCCAATTTCCTCTCCGCCCCCACAGTGTGGCACTGTGTACACACACATGTGCAAATACACACGCAGGACTCTAGCTGGTCCATTAATTTTTCTCTGAGAACAGAACTCTTCTATATCTTCCTCTTTTCCAATATCCTAGGTGCTGCTCCTCCAGAACCTCAAGAGCAGGAGGACGAGGAGGAGGACTGTGAAGTAGCCCCTAACACAGAGGCTCCTGATGAGGAAGATCCCTCAGCAACGAGAAAGAGCAACACATCACAATGTGAACAGAGCAATCCTGGAAATGAGGAGGAGGAAGAGGAGGAGGAGGAGGAACAAGAAGAAACTGAAGAAGATGATGAGGAGCAAAAGAAAGCAACAGAGCAGCACGAAGATGAAGCAGGTCAGGAAGACACAACGGAAGCTGGAGACCAGATTGAAGCTGTGTGTTTAGATGAAAAAGTGGAAACAAAGACAGATGAGTGTGCAAAAGAGGAGCAGCCCGAGCTGCCAAAAGCAGAAGAAGAAAGAAGAGAAAGAGGAGAAGAGAAAGAAGAGGAAGGTGATGAGGAAGATGAAGATGAAGCTGATGATGAAGAGGACGAAGAGGATGATGAAGCAGAAGATGAAGCCCATGAGTTTAAGAACTCCACAGAGAGTCACAACGACACCTTAAAAACCAATGGTCATGCAGTGATCCACACAAATCATTCATCAGACGTTGTGCCCGTGGTGCCCTCAGTCTCACCTCTGCTATGTCCACTGGTCGAGTCGGAACTCAGCGCAACCGATCGGGAAGCCTCTGATGCCTCTTATGAGCTATTCAATGGAGAAACAGCAGTAGTCAGTAATGGTGCTCGACACCGAGCCACGGCACCGCGCTTCCCCGAGCTCCCGCTAGACCCCGACCCGGACGAGTGTGAACCTGAGGAAGGAGAGACAAACCTGAACCCCAACGCCGAGCGCAGCCGTACTGTCTCATCCTCCAGTACCGGAGACACTCCTAAAGGTGACAAACACCATTTCTATGTATGACCATTTTGCTGATGGTGAACGCATGCAGTCGGTATAAAATATCAATATTGGAATGGCACGGACTCAATTTGCTTGTGATTTATAACAAAAAAATTTTATCTGTTTTAAATATATCTGTTGTCTTGCTCCAAATGATATCTCATTATTAATGAACAACAAACATATCTTCCTTTAACATTATTACTTTCAGACCAAAATGACTTGAACATGATCTAAAGTTATGTAGAATAATTGAGCCAAATACAATAATGTTGGAAAATGCTGTGCTACTATGAAACATGATTTAGATTATGCATTATAATATACTGTATATCAAGTGTGACAGTAATGACATAATAAGTTTGATTGATTCGGTTTATTTTTCTGCTTTCCGTGCTGTTCTAATAGCTACATTAACAGCTCTGTACTTGTTCACTCAGCTAAAGCACGAGCAGCTGACCTGCTGGTGAATCCTCTTGACCCTCGCAATGCTGATATACTCCGAGTGAAAATAGCAGACCTGGGCAATGCCTGCTGGGTGGTAAGATTCTGTGGATTTTTAATCCATCAGCTCCCAAGATGAATCTGGGAAGCAATATAAAACATAATGTATTATAATACCTATACCTATACCTGTACCTATATACGTAATACTTTGCATTCGGTATAACCTCTGTGCACACTAAGTGGCCAGGTTATTAGGTACACGCCATCTTCACACAAAACATCCAAATCATGTGACTGTGTTCTGTGGTATAAATCGAGCAGACCAACACTTCCAAATATGTGACATTAAATGTAGCATGAAACGTGCTTTTCAAACATGTGCTTTTCATGATAGTTTCAAGGGTATGGAGAATGGAGCAAGATGCAAAACTTTGTCTATTTTCTTTTGTCTTTAATTGAATAAAAATGCCACAAAGCATGTGTGGTTCCCAAGAAGAACTGCTTCGGAAACAGGTGGCTTTTAGCACAAGTGGGTCAGCAGCTGTAGGCAAAGCTCAGAGAATTCTAGAAAGAACTTTGTTGAACCAAACTTATAAATTATGGGAAGCAAACAATGAAGTCCGGTGAGTAAACACCGTTTGGCATGTAGAAAATATGAATGCCAACCCTAAACTTGCTAATCTCTGAGGCTGACTATTTAGTTCACAGTAAGTGCTTCGCCTTTTATACAAAACATATAAACGCAGAAATGGCACCGTTGTGGCATACTGAGTTTCCAGTTTGAACTTTAACTTGGGTTTCTGTCTGTACAGAGTTTTTTCTGTTCTCCCAGTGTTCGTATGAGTTTCTTCCAAGTTCTACAGTTTACTCCCATTGTTTAAAAAAAACAGGTGGTTAAGGTAAATTGCCCCATTTGTGATTATTCGTGTTAATAGTGGCTTGTGATGGATTGGCTTTCCATCCAGGTGCATTTTCCAACCTTGAGACCAGTGTAGATAGGGTTGGCCCTGGATTTCCTGTGACTATAGCTGATATTGTCCAGAGAATCAGATCCAGTCATGGTTACTTTTAGTTACTTCTCCAGACTGGTTTTAAATGCCTCTACTCAAAGTTACAGTCGGCTAAAACTCTATGTATTATGCACTATACACCCTCTAGCCTTAATTAACCTACTACTGCTAATTAAAATAATAATAATAATAATAATAATAATACTGCCCTGCAATGGTCTGGCGACTGTTCAGGGTGTACCCCGCCCAGAGTCAGCTGAGATGGGCACCAGCCTCCCCTTGACCCTAATTAGGATTATGCTAAAATGAATAAATGATGAATGAATAATAATACTGGTAATAATAATTACTATATCTAAAATAGCTTCCAAAATGAACACTGGTGTAGAGCCCCACCGGTCAATGGCTAGAAAAGTTCCGGACGTTAGTCCATATGTAAAACCAGGATTAAGTGCTTACAGGCAGAAACAAGGCAATATTTAATCACACCATTTTCCTCAGATGTGAGTAAAAGACTGGAAATTAGACTTTAGTTACAAATACTTAATCCTACTCAGGTTGTTGGGAGGCTCGTGCCTATCTCAGCCAACTCTGGGGGAAGGAGGGATACACCTTGAACAGCTTGCCTGTCCATCACAAGGCCAACACAGACAACCATTCACACTCACGCTCACACCTAGGGGCAATCTGGAACAGCCAGTTAGCCTAATGTGCATGTCTTTAGACTGTGGGAGGAAACTGGAGTACCCGGAGGAAAACCACACAAGCTTGGAGAGAACATACAAACTCCACACAGAAATGCCCTCGCTGAGCCCGGGACTTGAACCCAGGATCTTCTTGCTGTGAGTCAGGCCTGCTAACCACTACACCACCATAACAACACTGAGAAAAGTAAAAGTCAGAAAATCTGATCAGAATACCAGGATAATTAAAATAGGATTGTTGTACTGGAAAATGTTGCCAGTTCTTAAATATTATGCTGATGGATTGATGAAAGTATCACAATTTCCTGAAGAGTTGAAAAAAGTTATTTCTTTCCTGGCTACAGTTTATGCACACTTGGAGGGATATTTCCAGCAAGATTGTGTATCATGTCACGAGGCATGCATCATCACTAAGTGTTCCAGGAACATAATAGAGAGTTAATATTGCTTCAGCAGCCTGCACAGACTGCAGCTCTCACCCCACTTTAGCAATCTGTGGGATGAGGTGGGAAAGGCAGTTATGCAATGCAGTCACTTCTGCATAATGCAGCATCCCTGCACAGCACATCCAGCACATCCAGCACATCCAGGGTACTCCAGTTTCCTCCCTCAGTTACCTAGGCAAATTCATACTGTTTCAAAGGCCATGGGAAGTATGCTGCTAGAAATGTGTATAATTACCTGCTGCGTATATCTGTCTTCACTCTATTTTATATGTCTACAAAAAAAACATTCTGGATTATATATTTAATTTCTGATAATACAGGGTATTATTATTATATGGCAATGATAGTACACAAGATCTGATTGTATGTTGAGCAGTCCGATCTTCCTTCCTTCCTTCAGTTGCTGAGCCACTTAATCCTACTTGGGTTGCAGGAAGGCTTCAGCCTATCTTAGCCGTCTCTGGTACACCCTAAACAGCTCACTAATCCATTGCAGGGCCAACACAAACACGCACACGACCATTCACACTCACACTTAGGGGCAATTAGGAATAGCCAGCTGGCCTAATGTGCATGTCTTTGGACTGTGGGAGGAAACCGGAGTACCCAGAGGAAAACCCACGCTAGCACAGGGAGAACATGCAAACTCCACACAGAAACACCCTAGCCGAGCCTGGAACTCGAACCCAGGACCTTTTTGCTATGAGGCAGACATTCTAAACACCACCCCACCTTGTCACCCTTCACTTGCCGTACTGCTTAATCCTACATTTTTTTTTTTTTGCTATGCCGTATTAATCCCGCGAGGGAAATTATTGCCTCTGCATTTAACCCATCCAAAGTGAGCACACACACGTAAACAGTGAGCACACACACTTGGAGCAGTGGGCTGCCACACACATTGCTGTGCCCAGAGAGCAGTTGGGGGTTAGGTGCCTTGCTCAAGGGCACTTCAGCCATGAAGGTGGAGGAAGGGAAGGTGCAGCTCACTCCCCCAAAACCACACATTTTTCGAACTAGCGACCTTTCGGTCCCAAAGCTGCTTCTCTAACCATTAGGCTACGGCTCCCCACATGGGGAGCATTCCTGTTGTTTCAAGAATTACGTTTCTTTTCCACCAAAAGTGACTTTTTTACACCTTCCACCCCGGCATATACAGACTTGGGCTCATGAAATAACTGTAAATTATTTTTATGATCATAAGACAAGCAGAAAAAAGCAAGGAAAGAGAGCGTGATTGCAAATTTGTGGTCTTAGAAATGGTATTTATTTATTATTTTCAACATTTTGTAGATTGTGTTAGTGTAAGAGTATTTTTGTGAATGCAGGTGTCTGTTAGGTGCACTAAGTAACGTTACTCAATTTTGGATTAGAGTGTATTTAAAAATAAATGTCAGCTGTTTGTGCTGCTCCACCCACACTGTCGCAGGTGCATTAATTTCTGCCCACGTAAACTGCAACTTCAGAATGAAATTAAAAGGATAAAAAAGAATACATTAGCAAGATGCTACAAAGATGGTTGTAGCGCAATCGGTCATCTAATAGATCACTAATTAATACTGTGGATAGGCCAGTGTCTCGTTAGTTGACTCAGACAGTGTAAAAGCACAGATTCTCTCTTATTTTCAGCACAAGCATTTCACAGAAGACATTCAGACGCGGCAGTACCGGTCTATTGAGGTTCTAATCGGGGCTGGTTACAGCACTCCTGCAGATATCTGGAGCACTGCCTGCATGGTAAGCACGCTATTTAAGTTTCCGTGCATGTGTATTATTGTACAACATTACCACAGGACCATATTTGTATCAGCCAATCACACAGAAACAAAACCCTGCAAACACCAATCAGTTCGGTTCATTCAGTCTCTGATACTCTACTTGTCAATCACTGAAGCTGTGCAATGACTAAGTGATATCTGATCGTCTCTTTTTCTTGGTCTTCACACATGATAATTACGAAACCCACTGTCAAGTCATCTCAGAATTACCATAATTAGGCTGCATCCAACTTAGAAAAACATTCAAGCTTCTCACAGAGTCTTAATCACTAGCTGGCGAAAATAACTGGCTGTTAACTGTGCCTGCTATCATCAGGCTCAAAACCTAGCTCGAAAATGTGTGATTATTAGTAATAATTTCTTATATTATTTGTGGGGAAAATTTAAAGCTATATATCACATATGTCTGTGATATATATATATATATATATATATATATATATATATATATATATATGAGTGGGATGTTTGGGCTTAACTGCTTTGAGAACACTTAACGGTAGTATTTATGTAGTTCAGTAATTGTACTATGTTGTGTTCCATTCTGTCTTGTACAGGCCTTTGAGCTGGCTACAGGAGACTATCTGTTTGAACCACATTCAGGAGAAGACTACTCACGTGATGAAGGTAGATCTCGGATCACAATAATTTTTTTAATTAATTATTCTGTTACACTAATAATTCTTATAATTCATACTGTAGGTATATGGTTACATTAAAGACTTTACTGCTTTGCCTTTATGGTATAATAGTAAAGTATTTGATATAACCATATAAATATAGGAAGAACTGATACAGTTATACAGTACTCAACCAAAAAAAGTTGCATATATTATTTTCTTAGATCACCTTCAGTCTTAATAACAGCACATGATCTCCATGGCATTGTTGCTTCAGTTGGTCAGGTCGAGTCTCAGAAACATTATATGGCAATAAAATGAAGTCAGCTGACGACCTGAATGTACTGAATATGTACGAGGTTTTCCCACCAGTGGACTTTTCCTTCACTGATGGCACAGACATAAAATTGGGGCTTAAATAGAGAAAGAGTGCTTCAGGGATCATTAACCCTATTGACATTCTTTGGGATGTGCTGGAGAAGACTTTATGGAGTGTGTTTCAGTTTCCCCATCATCAACAATCATACAAGATGTCGGTGAAAAATGAACTCAACTCTGGATGGAAATAATAGTTGTGATGTTGCTGAAGTTTGTTGAAACAGTGCCATGGTGATTACATGCTGTAATCAAGGCTAAACGTGGTCCAATTATATATTAAAGTGTGTCACTTTCTTTTTGACCAGGCAGTATATATTATAGTATGTATTGACACAATATATATATGTATACAAAAAGATTATTAATTCAGAAGATTATCACTTCATCTGTTTGTGTATACATTGTGTGTAAGTTTAGGATTAGTTTATGTGCCTCACTGTCTCTTCTATTCACCACCAAGTTTCTCACTTCACCCTTACCTTATCTTTAGCCGAAGCTTCACTTAGTGTCACTCGTCCCCCTCCAGTCTCAGACACTTCCTACCCCGCTGTCTTCAGCTCATTCTCATGCTTTCTTTCTTCTTGAACCGTGTACATTCTCCTCCTACACACATACAACATCTCCTGCTTATTATATACACCTTTGCTGAGTTTCCGAACAGAAATATAGAGATATGTGACCCTCCAGCACCAAACCCGTAATGTGGGTCAGTTTTTTCGAAAATGGGATTTTGTGCTTATCTGATGCAGGTCTTTTTTTGGTTGGACCAAATTTTGCCCAGGATGTGGATTAATTGAAGTTTGAGCTACAAGGGTTAAGAATGATGCATTTAAAGTTTCCAAAATAATCTCCTTTAGTAGCAAATATTTTTGTAAAAGTGATCAGCATGACATTTGGAACAAACACTTAAACCTATGAAATTTTACACAATTAATTTAATTGTGTAATTTACACAAAGTTTCATGAACATATTTCACTCGGAACATTCTCAGTGTTGTCTGTTTCATACAAACAAAAGTGAAAGCGTTTACTGATTGAATTATATACTTTTAAATCAAATGATTGGATAGTGGGAATTCCAAACCAAGTTTTGCTACTGGACATGAAGTGGGCAATCGCTGAACATGACGCCATGTAGACTCTGCCATTTTCAGATATTTTCAAGACAACTGGTCATGCATTCCCTCATTAAATGCAGGTTTTAATGCAAATATGGTAGTAATTTATAATAACATTCGACTAACAGTAAAATCTCAACCGTTTCCTAGTGTTTTATCATAAAATCTAAAACTCAATCATTTTGACTCCCTAATGCATTAATCCACTGTATCTAAAAATACCATCGTGTGACATCTGACTGGTTTGTTGCTGGAGGGTCACAAAATGTTTTATTATTTCTTAGCATGATATCCCACCTGAGTTCAGATTTTTCATTCTGGTCCATTACACTCTGTAAAGATCGGCATGCCAGCGTAGTGGTTGGCACGTCCGCCTCACAGCAAGAAGGTCCTGGGTTCGAGTCCTGAGCTCGGCTCAGGTATTTCTGTGTGGAGTTTGCATGTTCTCCCTGTGCTTGCGTGGGTTTCCTTTGGGTACTCCGGTTTTCTTCCACAGTCCAAAGACATGCACATTAGGCTAACTGGCTTTCAAATTGCCCCTTGTGAGTGTAGATTGTTGTGTGTGTGTGTGTGTGTGTGTTGGCCCTGCTATGGTCTGGTGAGCTGTTCCGGGTGTACAAGCTTTCACCCAGTGTTGGCCGAGATGGGTTCCAGCCTCCCCCCACCCTTATAGGATTAAACAGTTCGACAAATGAGGGTGTGTACTCTGCAGGCCATTTATTTTTACCTCATTCCCTTTGATTTGCATTAGGTTTATGCGTTGCACTATTCCCTCACCATCCCACCCAAAGCATTGTCTCAGGTCTAAAAATAACATCATGCTGGAGGAAATGATGCAATTAATGGCTTGTTTAAATTTAGCTAAGCATGGAGAATTTCTGTCTGTATGTATTTCCAGTTAATCTGTGTTTATCGCTGTACTTTATCACAGTATTACTAACTCTCTCTTTCTCTGTCTCCTCCCTAATTCCTCTTTACCTCCCCTTTCTTCTCTCCCCATCTGTCATCCATTCTTACTCACCTCCCTGCACTGTTTTCTCTGTGCCTCTCCTTTTTTTCTTCTTCTGCCCTCCCGTCTCCTTTCTACCTCTGCTTTGTAGATCACATAGCCCACATCATAGAGCTCTTGGGCTGTATTCCACGCCACTTTGCTCTGTCTGGAAAATATTCTCGGGAGTTCTTCAACCGGAGAGGTAGCTGTAGGAGCACTGAGGGAGGACGAACAGATGCGCAGTTCCACTCGATACAGACAGACATCATATTTGATCAAATATTATGAATTTTAGAGTGGAATACTACAAAGTATATCATTGTTCACTGCAGAGTCACAGTCGTGTTTGGCGAATGTAAACTCCTCCATATTTCAGGAATCGTGTCTGTCTGTTCATGAGCTAGACTGCCATGCACCTGCTCGTCCTCCTGCAGCAGTGTGTGTGCGTGTGTGTTTTACTGATGTCTGTGCGCGTGTTTTTTGTTTTTGTGTGTGTGCGTGGTGGTCAGACCACATCGCTCTGATTATGGAGCTGCTGGGGAAAGTCCCTCGTAAGGTCATCGCTGCAGGGAAATACAGCCGTGAGTTCTTCTCAAAGAAAGGTAATCGAGCTCCCCGTCTTCAGGTCTACAGGAACCAAACCCTTGATTAAGAAAACAAAACAACAAGACAAGAATCCCTACAATCCATGTCCAAAATCACACATCGGACAGATTAAGAAACAACATTAGATGAGAGGCCTGAATGGCAAAGCACATCTCTGCAAAACACTCAGAAGGTCATGAAGCTATGATCTTCGGGACTATCCTGAAAAAGGGCTATGCAGTTCCTGGAGGAGTTCCTTTTCGAACTTTTAAATAGGAAGTAATATTATTCCAGCCTGAACAAAGTTCAAAGCAGGGAAATGTTTCACTGCAGGGTTCTCTCATACATATGTGTTTTCATGTAACTGCTGGACAAGAGATAGATATCATGAATAGATATCATCATAATACTTTGTATGTTGCTCATAGAAGGATGGTGCTGAAGGCTGCTGCATGTTGCACCCTGGTGTTCTGTTTGGTCAAAAATAATTTTTAGGGATCCAAGTACCAAAGCTCCTAGAACCTTATTATTATTATTATTATTATTATTATTATTTTTTTTTTTTTTTTTTAAATTATTATTATTATTATTTTCTGCTAAACACTATGGAGAGCAGAGGCCATAAGAAACTCCACATTTGAAGGGAAGTTGCAGCATGGCTCTCACTACTTTGGGCCTCACTATGCTACAATGCAAAAGCACTCACATAGCCAAGGTTTTACATTTTGGTGTCAAACTACACACAATACTGAAAACCTGAAAAATACGCTGACACTAGTAATTAATTGTAAATAATATGGCCGTCACATATCAAACTATGCTTATGAATCAGCCTGATTTATCCAAGCAGTTTTAACGCATGATTGAGTTCATGCATAGTTTAAGTGCGTGACATACATAGGAGGCAGGGCTAAGTTAAATGAACTGATTCTCTAAAACTATAATTCTGGCTGAGGAGAAATTTGGTATTTCTGTGCTAATCGGTAATTGGATCTTTTTTGGGGGTGGTTAGCGCGTCCGCCTCAGAGCAAAAAGGCCTGGGTTTTATTCTCAGGCTCGGCCGTTTCTGTGTGAAATTTGCATGTTCTCCCCGTGCTTACGCGGGTTTCCTCCAGCTACTGTGGTTTTCTCCCACACTCCAAAAACATGCACAGAAGGATAATTGGCTGTTCTAAATCGCCCCTAGGTGTGAAAGTGAGTGTGAACGGTTGTGTGTGTTAGCCCTGCGATAGCCTGGCAAGCTGTCCAGGGTGTACCCCGCCCTCGTACAGAGTCGGCTGAGATGGGCACCTGCCTCCCCGCGACCCTAATTAGGAATAAGCGGCTTAGAATTAGAATAACTGAATGATTGGAGGATCTTTGAGGATGATCTGATTAAAAAAACTTGGCTGTCACCAACCAGTCGGGTTTCAGTGGGCAGTTTGCAGGGCTAACATTGACGTATTGTCATCAAACTTGAATACTAGATTCCTCTGGTAAACTATGCAAATTGGCTACTGGGGTTACTAATCATGTTTGTTTTTTACACACATAGAGGTGTATCCAAGTGGAAAAAAGGTTACTACTGAAATTTATTTTCAGCTTAATAATTTGCATTTTGGACCATTTAGCCACACCCACTCAAAGTGTTGATAATTTGCATAAAGTGTCACATATATTTTTATGAAGTGGTGGTTTATGAAGTGGCATGGTGACGTAGTGGTTAACACATCTGCCTCACAGCAAGAAGGTTCTGGGTTCGAGTCCCAGGCGTGGAGGGTGTTTCTGTGTTCTCCCTGTGCTTGTGAGGGTTTCATCCAGGTACTCTGCTTTCCTCCCACAGTCTGAAGACATGCACTTTAGGCTAACTGGCTGTTTCAAATGTGGGGTGTGAATGGTTGGTTGTGTGTGTGTTGGCCCTGTGATGGGCTGGCGAGCTGTTCAGGATATATCCCGCCTTCACCCAAAGTCAACTAAGAAAGTCTCTACTCTGGTAGGAGCGGTTGGGTAAATGAATGAAAGGATGACTGGTTCAGCTGTTTAAAGTCAGTATAACCCATGAACAGTACGTAAATTGTTCAAAAGTGAACAGAACACAGAAGGGTTAATATTACAGTGCAGTGCATTAGTGTATTACCAGTAATAATGATAGTATACCTGATACCAATCCAGTACTTTTACTTGTCATCATCTGCTTCTCAAATGACTGTCAGTGGTACCGGAGGTGCTCATTGTAGATCGCTGTTTTCTCACTGCACCATGGACCACCTGTACAAAAAAAATAAACAGAACTTGTTATATTAGGATGTAGTTTTAGCCTGAGGGAAGTCTCTTTTTGCTAATTCCAGTTTTCTCTCTGCTTTCCTCTGTAGGTGAGTTGCGGCACATCACTAAACTTAAGCCGTGGTCTCTGTTTGATGTCCTGGTGGAGAAGTACGGCTGGTTAGCCGAGGACGCCGGCCACTTCACAAACTTCCTGTTGCCCATGCTAGAGATGGTTCCAGAAAAACGCGCCTCTGCAAGAGACTGTCTCAATCATCTGTGGCTAAACTCGTAGCACCTTCCCACCTCTAGCTCTTTCCCCTAGTGGCAGGCTCCAGGACTGTACCCTGCTCTCAGTCTCGGGGGGAGAAAGAGGTCAAAGAGACAGTGAATGAGAGAGAGACAGAGACAGAGACAGAGAGAGAGAGAAATGGGGGAAGTGAGCTACTACAGGTGGAAATCTGCATTCACTATACATTCAAGCACCTTCACACACACACACACACACACACACACACACACACACACACACACACACACACACACACACACACACACACACAGTGCTGCTGAAACGAGCACGTAAAATTGTAAAACCCAGCGTTGGTGACGGCAGTACAATCACTGTACAAGTCCAGTGCGATCACCAAGGATTTCGAGCTAGCAGCTCTGAGCTATGCGTTTTGTTTTGTCTTTTGCCTGCGTGACGTCACACGCTGTTCTCCTCTAGTCATAGGCTGGATTCTTTGGGTGGAAAGTCCACGTTTGTCACCATGGTGACGACGGTAACGATGTCATCGGGGGCGGAAATGCTGGTGAGGCGCTGCACTTGGAGGACGCGTTCCTCCACGCAGCCTGCTGAAAGACGAGCCTCGGCCTCATGGTCCCAGCACTCCTCTATGGTCTCACACAGCATGCTCAGACCCTGAGAGAGAGAGAGAGAAAGAAAGAGAGAGAATTAGGACAGACTACAGAGAGAGACATTACGATGACAAAAATTACAAAAGCAAGAAAAAAATGTAATTAAAAAAATAAAAGGAAATGAGAGAGGGGGAGGGGGCGTTAAGAGAATAAGAGAAAATAGAAATGGGGAAAGCACACAACACGGTGCTCACACACCTTAATTACAGTCAGAAAGTCCCAGGAAATCACGGTTACATAATGAGTTATTCCAATATGGTCACTCGCCTAGTTACAGCTGTGTGTGAGAGGACGTACCGGATGTTTGTGCCAGCACTCGCGCAGTGTGGGCCTCAGCTTTTTATGTACCACCACCTCCTGCATGTCCTCCAGCGTGGGGTGCTGACCCACCTCCTCCTCAAAAGGCAGCATGTACTCATCCACTGGCCCTGAGAAGGCAACGGGCAGAAGTTTATCACATGCCGCTGGGGCAAGTTCATCCACATTCACTCACACGGATTCATACAGGCAACAAAATTACACTCTCTCATCTGGAGCCTATCTCAGCCGACACTGAGCTAAGGGGGACTACACCTAGAACAGCTTGCCAGACCATCACAGAGCTGACACACACACAGACATTCACACTCACACCTAGGGGAAATACCTAGGGACTAGTCTCATGTGCATATCTTTGGATTCTGGGAGGAAACCAGAGTACCCGGAGGAAACCCACACAAGCACGAGAAGGACATGCAAACTCCACGCAGAAACGCCCCTGCCGAGCCCAGGACCTTTGTGCTGTGAGGCAGACAGTTTTATACGATACAGCCAAAATCTTGAGACCACGCTACCATCACACCCACACATTGAAAGAAAATGGCATATTGTATATACTTGAATTGATAGCGTTTCAAAACACCAAATCAACTGGAAAAAAGGGTAAAAATTATCAGGTAAAATTTATTGAGTAAAACAAGGGCACTCAGAGAGGGCAAACCTCCGCCAAGCCCAGCAATCCCCCCAAAATCTGGATTATCTACAAAATCTAACTTTCGTTCTTGTTCAAAGCTCGACTTAATGAAATTTCATGAAAATCAGCACAACTTTTTTGCAAATAAGAGAAAGTACACGGCACCCCCTGCTGGGCCTGCTGTAATGTGACACTTAAAAATAAATAAATAAATAAATCATTCTCTCTCAAAATGTTAAAGAATCCTTAAAAAAAACTCCTGGATCCAGAATTTGAATTTGAGCTGCATCATCTTCAAAATATAACAGAGTCTTCCTTGTCCAAATGGTAGACATTTCAAGAGAATCCGCACACAACCGTTTTGTGTAATTCTGCTAACAATCACATAAACTGCAGGTAAAGCAGAACGGTTGGAGTGGAAGATCTGGAGGGTCCTGCACAGAGCCCTGAACTCAACCCCACTTAACACCTCGGGGGAAAAACTGGAACGTTGCCGGCACTTGGACATCATCAGTTCTTATTGCTGAATGGACACAAATCCTCACACCCGCGCTGTGATCTAATGTGAAGCATTCCCAGACGAGTGGAACTGATTCCGAGAGGAAAGAGAGACTAACGAGCATATATGGGGTATGATGGTTATGTGTGTACAAACGTTTGGTTATATAGTGTATCCTGGGCTGAAGTACATTCTTCCTCATTTAGTCCATTCTTTTTTATTCCTTGTTTTGCGGATCCAATTTTCAATTTCTAAAAAAATATAAAAATTAATAATTAAATTGGGAAAAAGGTCTTTTTTATTCTTGACGGTCTTAAATTGCCAAGTGCGCAATGAATTTTAAAACAGGAATATTTTTTGCAGCAGGTCGGTCCTTTCATCACCCTCTCACAGCAGCTACTGTAACTACATCACGTACATCTGCGCATGCGTACTTGCCCATCGGAAGTGTACCTCAAACATCCAGCTGCTGTCTCGAATCCAGCGGTCTACACACTGTGTGTGCGCGTACAAACGTCTGGCGCTGGACACTCTCGGAAGTTTGATACTACATGCGGACGTTCTCCATCCTGAGCTGATGGCAGCAGCATCAAAATCTACCTGGGGGTCCAGTCACTTTTAATCCTACCCTCAGAGGCGAGGTGAAAGGGGAGGTGTATGAAAGTACTTTTAGGGCGGCCTCCTTTTTGAATGTCATGGAAAACGTTGCGTCACTGATCTGTTTAAAGCAGGAGTTTCTACAGAATATACAGAGTATAAAAAGTACTACATGCACACCATCAGCTCAGGACAGACTCCTGTATTCAATTTATTAAATGTTTAATTCAAAGCACTGGTTCAGGCTTCTTTAAGAATACAAGAAAGGGCAAAATAAAAACATTGTTTTAGGCTGGATAAAAAAAAAATCCTGGTTTCTCATCTCAACCTCGAATACTGAGGACTACTGCAGGGGGCAGAGCTTTCTCTTACAAAGCCCCACAATTATGGAATAAACTTCCAG
>JBCNYH010000007.1:10305611-10320485 GCA_039654325.1 Tandanus tandanus | reverse complement strand
AAGGGGTGTTTTGTGTTTTTTAAAAAAGAGGGGAAGAAACAGGCAAGGGAAGAAAAAGGGGGGGTAACTGAAAAAAAAAAAAAAAAAAAAAAAAAAAAAAAAAACAACATTAAGAGACATGGCAGATAGCATTGCTGCCTCGCTGTTCCAGGGTCCCCAGTTCAGTCCTAAGTTTACTGTCAGCATGAAGTTCTATCTTCTTCCTGTGTTCGCATGGGTTCTCTGGTCTCCTCCCACTAACCTTAGATGGATTGGCTACTATCAGTTGTTCCTCGACGTGAATAGGTGTATGAATGCGTGTGTGCTTGGTGTCTTACGTCCCTTCCCGAGTGTATTCCCGTCTTACCCTCAGCATTCCCGGGAATAGGCTCTGGATCCACTGTGACCCTGACAAAGCAGTTTCTGAAGATGAATGAGCGAGTGAATGAATAAGCAATCAACAGATTTACACATTAAGAAGATTACAGGCTACAGAGTCCAAGGTCAGGGTAAGTTTGGTTTAAAAAAAAAAAAAAATCCTAAACGACCCTTATCATCCTTCACAATAACCGTCTTTGCTTGCCTCAACACTCCAGTGTTCAAACTCCAGTTGACTCCAAACACATAAAGCAACCTCAGACATCACTGTCACTGTGATCTAGTAAAACTGATTATAGTGTATGTTTGAAAATCATGACGGGTGTTTATGCATGTCAGTGTTACTGCTATTACCTTATCTGATTGAAGCAGAACACCATCTGTTACGTCTCTCTCTCTCTCTCAGCCTCTGGTCCCCCCCCCCCCACAGAGACAGAGCCCCCTGAGCCAAGGTTCTGCCACAGAACTGTTTACAGCCCTCCCTCAACCCTTAAATCTACCACCACCTCCCATCAGAGCTGCATGCCACTGATCAGGCCCCTGCAGACACACAGGAGAGTCCAAACCCAGAGAAACACACTGATCCAATGGATTAGAAACAGTCTTTGGTGTAGAGCGTCCAAGAGACTTCTTTCACTCCTTGGTGGTATTTCTCTGAGCTAGCGAAAGCATGGAGAACCCGAGAACGAGAAAAAAAGTGAGCATTTCACTCATGCTGAGATTCTTCTACATCGTTGGTTTCTTTCATTCTGCTCTTTTTGAAAAACTGGTCGAAGCTTCGATGTCGAAGGTTCTTTCTTGTTGGAACCATGTTCTGTCAACATGTACTCTTCAAGCATTCCACAACTGTTTCTAACACATGTATGCTTCCTACCATTAGAAAATGTAAACTTATTTTTTTCCCCGCAGCACCATGACATGACCATAAATAAGGTGACCGCCCCATATCAGTCCAGTTCTGTCCGAGGTGTAAAAAAAGCCCCTCAAGCAAACATAAGACTGAGGTTGCACTTGCACTGCGTTTGTTCAGGGATTTATGATCAGTGTACAGAGCGTCACAGACTGCTCTACAAGCCGACATCTACTCCACTGCGAAACAGAAATACAGCTTAAGTAAGGGAGGAGCCTCGTTGAATGGAGTTCCTTGCTGGAGTGTGTGTGTGAGAAGAGGACACACAACCCCACACACGACAGCTCGCTCTCAGTGCCAACGCGCCCTCTTCTACCCTCCAGCTCCATCTCATCTATTTTCGCAATAAAAAGTATAAGTAGATGGTGAAGTATTTTTAAAAACAATATTTAAAACAAAAGAGAACTTCTGATGTTGTGACGGTGACCGAATATCGTCTTATTATTGAGGTGATTGTGTTTTGTCTGTTCAGATGTTTTAATTTTTTTTTGTAATTATATGATTATTATTGCCATTCCTTCCCCCCCCCACATTATCATCTCAGCCCCTTCATTAGAGTGAACAGTGCTGCTGTGTATGGACTAGTGTGATGCTGATCAAATTTGATCACACATTTTTGCAATAATAGTGAATTTTTGCACCAAAAGCTCCTGATCTCTCACTTTAGCCATGCTGACTGTTCTTCCCCAACATTCACGGTTACATCTGTTTTTCATTGACAGATTTAATAAAATTATAAATTAATGGCTCTTCCCCCCTCCTCTCTGTCAGCTTTTAACCACTTATAGCACTCCATGCATCATCTCCAGTCTGCCTAAACCAATAATAAACAGGATTGTGGCACTCGTCAGTTAAAACCTTTAAAAACATGCTGTTGCTCAGTGAACTAGGCAACGGAAGGACTGTGCAAAGGAAAACCTACAGATCTTTGGATTTGATGGCCAGCTGAGGTTCCAAACGGGCCACCAGAAGTGGAGGAGCAATTTACGCATCGGAAAGCAGCCACCCGAACATAAGCTGAGAGCAAGAGCTATAGAGACGCAGAAAGAAGCATGAAAGGGCTGCAAGTGTCCCTCATCGCTGCACCTGACAGGGATGATAAACTAGGAATGCATAATTGTTACAGAACACTAGGTCGAAGTTTGATTCTTGTGACATGGACATCAGGTGTAAAATTATGTCCACTGGCATAACAGGTATAACTAAACTATCCTGTGCTAAATTTGACATAGCTAACATTTTACATGACCACATGTATATTTCATATTGCCTGTGACCTTGAAATCAGGTCAAGGTGACCCAGGTTCACTAGGCTTGGAGACCGTGACAAGTATAACAGGTATGAATTAGAACCGAGCCGACAAAAATGGAACCCTCTATAGTGTTAACGGCATTTTTGATGAATTGATCGGTGACCTTGAAAAACAGATTAAAGTGATAGTTTCGACACAGCAGACATTACAGAGGTTACCTACCCACAAATCATTACAGAAAGGGTGTACTGGTGCATGGTAGTCTAAAAATCAAAAGCACTACAGGAGAGGACAGTGACGGCTCTGGGTCATTTATCTTAACTGACAAAACAGCATTTTACTTTTCCGGTCTTGCATGGAGGACTGACACCCCTTACACTTATTTAGGTCAGCTGATCTTTACTATGAACATCAAGTGGAACTAGACACATCTGCACAGTATAGTATCCTGCTCAAAAATCTAAACCTAAAGAACGTTAAAAAAAAAAAAAAGTTTAATGCTGTACCTGAAGTAATCACTTTGTGTTCATGTTCCTTAACAGAGGTTTTACCCAAATTATATCCAAACATTTTATGATACTCAAGGTACTTTAATTCCAGTAATCTAGGCAGAATATGGATCTGTAAATCCCACTTATTCTCACACACAGGAAAGGAGAAACAGGTCTTCCTACAACTTAAGAGGACCTTTGCATTTATCCTCATTTTAACCACCATCAGTCATAACACACTAAAAGAAAAAAAGCCCTTAGTACTAGGACCTTAAGAAGGGGGTAATCTCAGAGACATATGGTGTTGCAGCAGTTCAGACCACAAAGCACAAATGCCAAGATCAACCATCAAACACAGACTCCAGTTCATTGTTTTCCACAGTTTTATTATGAGATATATTACAAACACCTAAACTCCCCGAGGAGTCTTGAAGTTCATGCCGACTGTTGGCTGGGTGACCTGCAGATTGGACAGACTGCCGAAATCCTGTGAGAGGAAAAGTGGGAAAAAGTTACAACACCACAACTGACAAAACATCCACCATCATGACAAACACCATTAAATATAATTTTTAATTAGTTAATTAAATTATTTAATCGTGCTTTACAAAAGAAAGAAATCGAGGAAAATATCCATGCAAGTTGGTTCAAGTGCTTCTCTTTCCAAACAAATGAAATTATAACTAACGACCTTTCACTGGGTGTCTCATTTCCCAATGAACCAAGTCAAAAATATACAGTTTTCTGAAAAGCTCAATTAACAGCCATTTCCTGTGTTTCCTGGCTGCACTCCAGTCAATAAATAGTCCAGAGTGAACAAATAAACGCAAGATTATAACTCCTAATGGGATCACTGTTCCTTGATTAAGATCTCACATATTTGATTAGTAAACCCTGACCAAGTTATCATAGCACTGTGCACTCGTTTGACTTTGAAAAGTGGATTTGGAGAGCATGATGAGAGTTAAAACCAGTCCAATGTGGATGGAATAGAAGTCGGTTGGGGACGTTAAAGGTTCTGTGTCTTGTTATTTTACTGTCCCTGCATATTCTGGTTAAATTTTCAGAATTAAGGCTCATTCATGCTTAATGTTAAATATGTATATGGATACAGGATAAAGCTCACGAATACAGACAAAACAGAGCAGAATAAACAGAAGTTATGCAGGTAGTGCAGCCAATATTTCAAACAAGAAAAAGAAATTTTAAAAAGCAGAACTTTATAGTGTCTATGCTACCAGACACTCTTAATCAAAATCTTTTGACTCTGAGCTGCCCTCTAGTGGATGGACATGCTTATACATGCCAATGTGAAGGAATTATGGACATCTGGAATACAGTGAGTGCTCGTGCGCAGGTGTTAGCTTATGGACTCACTTTGAAGAACAGACAAAACCAGGAACATGTCAAATCAACATTCCGATCCGGCTTCATCAGTAATTACACACGAATCACAGATCAACTCTTCCAAAGAAATAATCAACCCCTAACACTGATATCAATATGTTTGGTTCAGATTTAACCTGGAGCTACAAGGATACTGTTGATCAGAGACTTTATGGCAATCTATTTCAAATGGTACAAATCAAATAGCTACATTTTCTGTCTAAACCATCAGCAGTCTGAATATTTGAGGTTATTTACAGCATATGGCAGACACCCTTAGACCAAAGAGACTCTTAAAAATTTATTTTAGAACTGAGTAATTGAAGGCTAAGGGCTTTGCTCAAGGGCCCAACAGAGGCAGCTTGGTGGTACTGGGGCTTGAACCCCTGACCTCTGAATAACTAATCCAGAGCAATAACCACTGAGCTACAACTGCATAATAAGCATCTGTACGTATTTCATGAACATCTCAAAGGGGAACTGTAGCCTCCAAATGATGCTCTCTATTTGTGCTGCAGCCACGGGTCTACTAAAACTCAACCGCTACCAGAGATTGAGACGAATGCAGAGGAGTCCGGCTTTGAGATGGTGGTTGCTGCTTGTGCCCATTTAATAGACAAAATTGTCAGAAAACATTCAATTCACTCAGTGAGCAGACTGACTGTGAGGTGACATGAAGAGAGCACTATATCTAAAGCAAGAAGGGAAAGTAACTGACATTTTTTGGAAAATTTTGTCTGAGGTGTTCGTCGTTCAAACTGCTAACGCTTCTGTAACACAAAATTATGACCAAACAGGTGTAGTGTATTTGTGTGAAAGATACAGGGTTTGGCAAGAACATGTCGTCTAGCAAACACGGGAATGCCTTTCAGTTTTCTGTCCCTGTAGTATCAATGACCTGGCAACCAGTCACCACAGTCACTTTCGATACAGGGACCCACAGAAAACACTTCCTTTCACAACCTGTAATTAAACATACCAGAAGCTTGAGCATTTCCTTGGTGTCAGGGTCCACCTCAATGATCTCCTGGTCCAGAGCAGAAACCTGAAAAGACAGAAATATTACTATTCAAGTGTTTTTTGTGGTATGGAATTCTCCAAATCACGCACTCTGATTTAATGATGAACAGTCTGGAACCCTATGGCACAAAACAAACGTTAAAAACCAATTGTGCGACATTTTTACATTAACTGATTCCAACTTTCATCAATTAAAGCATGAACACACATTTTACAAAATGGTCAGTGAGAACAAGAATTATAATGTATATAATAATAACAATCCCAAACTATAAATATATTTTTATTTCAGTTTGGTTTTTAAAAGGCTAAATTTTGTTGAGAAAAAAAAAATTCTATTATTTACTGGCTTATGGTCGGTCCGGATCATGACTGAGGTTTTAAATATAGACCAAGGCCACCTCAGTTAAGGTTTCACAATTTCCGGATCCAGACCTCCCAGCTGGTAAACATAACATTGTGAATCATGTGAAAAACTACATTCATCATGAAGACCTGCTCCTGGAGCACCACTGGCCTGCACATTTTAGTGTTCTTCCATTTTCTAACTAGTTCAGGTTTGCTGATGAGCTGCATCAGTTTGAACCAGGGAAAGCAATAGAACAAAGCATCGGTCCCCCATGAATAAAATCACAATTTTAGCATGTGTGAAAGGCACAGGGTTTAACAGGAACAAAGCAATCCTGCAAACACGGGAAAGACTTTCAAGTTTGTTTTCCTGTAGTATCAATGACCTGGCAACCAGAAACCACAGTCACTTTCGATACAGGATCAGTACTGGAGCTAAATTATTATGCAGAAGCTCAACTGCAATCTTAATCTGGGATTAAATGTTCTCTCTAGTCACCTGTTCTGTTGTACTAAAACAAGAAAGGGATTTACTGACCACATCTGCCATAATGTGCATGAATATCCAAACACCCAGATAATACTGAAATCCTGATTTGAGTATCTGACATAGCCAAATTCCAAAAGAAAAATATGAATATTAAAAGCCACACCTGACAACCTGCACCATGTGCTTAATCAATGAAATAAATTCATTTATTTTGGCCAATAAATAAATATTTCTATAAATTTGTCCTCGTCCCTCAACACACATTAGCAAGAAATCAACAACTAAGGATCTCCTCTCGAAAACTGTCAGAATCACTTTTATTGGAATTGTGTTTTTTTTTTTTTAACTCTTCATTCCAGTAAAAGTAGGTGGGGTGTTACTTTTAGGCCATATTGCCAAGCCTTACACCTCAGCAATGAACATAATGTCTGCTTTATACAAGTGGCAGCACATCACAACAGTTTTACATCCACTTGGAGAACACGTTTCAGTCTTAATTCACTGGCCTAGTGAATATTTAAAGTCGACCTTCATTATGCCTATGCACTGCCACTATGACTGCATAAAGTTAATCCAATGAGAATTTCACAAAACCTCAGCAGTTAGTTTCGTTTTATCAAGTCTGAATCAGTGCACTGTTGTGTTGCTGAGTGGCGCAGTATCACCCAAAAGTTCAGGGTTTGAGCCTCAGTTGACACATGCTGTGGCCAGGAACCCATGAGGTCTAACTGGCTGCGCTCTCCGAGATGGGTGTATGGTATTTGATCTCTTCCCTATCACTTAGATTTGACACTAGCCAATCATGGCTGACTGTCATCCTCCCAAGTGTGTTACACTGTTCCTGAACAGGCATGCAGCAGAGTGTCCTCGTTAAACAAAGTGCACTTGTTAGTGTTGAAAATAAAATGAATGCATGTGCAAATGTGGTGCATTTACTCAGAGCAAGCTGGGCTTGAATAAAGGTCATACTTGGTGCATCAGTGTGATGCAGGGAAGCAAAAGTAGATAAACTGAAACCACAACTGTGAAAAATAGACTTTTATATATTGGATTAAAAATAGCACCGGATAAATTAAATCTTTATAAGACAACTGCACAGAACAAATTACAAAAGGAATTATATTTCTATATCATGAAATTTATAGGGTGGGTGGGGGTTATTAAAAAGATCAGGGCTCTACTTTAGATGTGATAGACATGACAAACAGATAAAAACATTGCTATAAGCCGCATTCAAAGTCCTTCAGGTGATCGTTCACTAATCGGCCATGTTATATTCTTCGTTTTTCCAGTTTAAAAGAGAAAAATCTTTCAACACTGATCAAAAGCCTGATCATAGGGTACGAAGGAGTAACACGATTAAAAAAAAAGTAAATGTGCCACGGCAAACAAAAAGCTTGTTGCCACCAATTGTTGCTCTGTTGAAAGTGCTGGCTTAAGTCATTGGTTTGGTACTACTAACTCATAAAAATGAAGATACGATTCATGTAGTGATGTAAATAAAACGGTCTTCGATGTTGTCATCCTCATGCGTACTAGAATAAACGCTAATAATAAAAAACCACTCGCATCTGCTTTTACCAAAGTGTGGGTGCAAAACGGTTTAGTTGTGAAGCACAGAAGTGAGCACAGAGCTGAAGAGTTTTGTGCCCTGCAAAGAACGAAAAAAAGACAAAGTCCGAAAACACTCAAATCACTGAACAGTTCAATCTGTTAAGTATCGCGCCTGATACCGAAGCATCGAACATCTTCAGATTGAAGAAATGTCTGTTATGTTTACTGAGAAGAGCCATTTTTTTGGCCTTCGTTCAAATCCAGCTGCTTGGAGTGATCAGTGAGCAAAGTGCTCGGGGCTCTACAAAATGCAAAACTGTGACTGTTTCTTGTTGTTAAAAGAGAGGAAATTACTATTAAATGAAAGACCGTGTAACGAGAAACACATCAAGACCACTGTTATGGTAAACTCGATTTATGGGAAGCCATCAGTTTAAACGAGCAGAGATTTTCACATTAACTCGCCCGGTATTATTTGTTCAGACCTGTAGAATTTGTAATAACTCTTGAATATTTGAAATTATGGCTAAAACCTTACTGTAAGTAATTTTATGAGAATTGTATATTTTTAGATTGAAATTGGTTCATTCGAAAGCTATGATTTTAACATTCAGGCATCAGATCATTTTTTTTTAATCAATGCACTTAATTTATTTTATACCAAAATATTTTGTTCGAAATATTTGTAGATAAATATTGGGTGGAATGAGATTTAGTGTCTAAATGATTGAATTAAGAACAAATTATTGGTTACTGGATTCCTTTTTTTAAAAAGCAAAAACTGCATCGCTGATTGTGTGACGTGTTGCATAGGAATTTGAGAATTTTATGAAGTTTAACGTAGCTTAAAAAAACAAAACAAGAATTAAATTATTGAGCTGATATTTACTGCAAAGTTAAACCAAATATACAGTAACTACTACAACAAATTTCAAGGTGATAGTTGTTTGTTATATCAAATTTTTAACATTAACACTGATTGGCTGGATTGACACTTCAATCATACTACAGATAACTAAAGAAGATACTAATTACTGAAATACACAAGGTGTTTCATATGAATGATCCTGTCAAATAACACATTTATTAGCAAGAATACCAGGCAACTGAAAACTCCAGTCCACTCAATCTCATGTTTCAGTCGCCTAGAAACAGCAGCAGGCCAACATGATATAATCGCCACCCCCCCACGCTATGATTTAGTTGTCTAATCAGTCAAATAAATGAGAATAATCCTGACAAGTTAAATTAGTAGCTTGGATCCCAAAAGCTCTAAGTTATAAGCAACCAGAAATCTGAGATTTCAAAGCTGGCTATGGTAGAATCACACCCAACCCCCACACTATCCAACCACGAGTGTCTTTGAGGAGGCACTCGATGTTGAGCTGCCTTGGGATGCAGCATGAGCAACAGTTTGAAAGATGCAACTGGTTTGGTTTGTGTTTCAGAGGAAGCGCGTGTGTCTTCACTGCCTTGGCACTGGTTGTGTGGTGGAGGAAAGTGGTCTAAAGGGTGAGAATTTATGATAAAAATGGAGATTAAGTTAAAATAAAATATGTACATATTTTTTTACTGTTTTTTTTATACTACATCATACCAGACATTCAGAACCCTTTGAGGCTTGATTTAAAAACTGAGGAGATATTTTACTGAACTTAACCTGCAACGGATCAACACTGGATATTTTGGAGAATGTTATAATAAAGGTTACTACTTGTAGTAAAAATGTACTACTTAAAGTACAAGTTTAAGCCACTGTATCGTCTATTTTGTATTCAGACATTTCTGTGTTTCAGTAAAACCACATTTACACCAACTCCGGTCAAAACCAAGTCAAACGGGAGATACCCTAAAACAGCAACATTAGACTGATAAGCACAAACAAGGCACCAAGAATTGCACTCACTTCCACCATTAATTTTTAAACCAGTGAACTGTCACGCTGTCTGATAACCGTTAATTTTGCATTACATGATGTAGCTAAACCTATCAGTGATGTAGATCACAGGTCCAGAGACAAACAATCCTAAATACCCTGGTTAACAATGTGCCATGACATTGAACAGATTAACAGGACCAGATTCAGAAGCAGATGACTGAGACACTATTTACACTTGGTCAATTCAGTGCGTCTTATTATAATTCTATCCAAACAGGATTTAATCATATAAAAATAAAAAGCATGAAACGCTCTGATTTCCCGAGATACAGCCGTTAACTTCCTACAACAGGTGGTACATGTGGCTCAGGAGCAGCAATACAGACTTCGGTCTCAGAGATACAAGTGACTGCAGGCGAGGTTATAATCTTACCAAAACGTGAACCAAAGTCAGCATACATAAAACGACCATTTGTAAGCAGAGCACACACGTGCTTCAGTGGAGCCAAAATTTACCTCTGGGACGTAGTTGTCCCTCCTCTCACGCTCCTCCTCCTGCAGCTTGATGGAGATGCCTCTGACTGGCCCTCTCTGGATACGCTTCATCAGATGGGTCACATACCTGCACACACACACACGACAACATATTTTGTTATGCTTTAATTTCATCAAGAGAACAAACTCTTACAACTGCATGACATGGACAAAAGGTGTTGCTCACCTCTACCTGTGTTTCGGACATCCAATTTCTTCATAAAGGTAACTTTCAACAAAAAGTTAAAAGTTCTTTTAAAAACGGCCCAGGTTTACAAGTGGCACATCGACAAGATGCACAATTAGTTGTGAAACTGAGCAAGGGAGACTCATGTATTTACTTCTTTTTAAAATTCGTAGTGTTTAAAAAACACAGGGTTTTATAGCTAGTTTTACACGGTCAAATGAATTTAATATGCTCAATTCTGACTAACTGGACCTCGAGCTCTTCTGGAGGTTGGCTTCAGAATAATAAACTCCAAATCTCTAATAGTCAAAATATTTAAAATATCCAACTTTTACATTAGCGGTTATAACTGTGGAACACTGCAGTGGATTTTGAAATGCATTATAAACAGTTTTTGAGAACCTGTGTGCAGCAGACGGCGAGATCGTGTGTTCGAAAGATACAGGGTTTGGCAAGAACATGTCGTCTAGCAAACACGGGAAAGACTTTCAGTTTTCTGTCCCTGTAGTATCAATGACCTGGCAACCAGTCACCACAGTCACTTTCGATACAGGGACCCACGACGAAGCAATACGCATCACCCTGGCCAGTCTCTTACCCGGCGATCTTGTTGCGGAGCTTCTTGCTGGGGATGATGGCGATCTCCTCGCACACACGCTTGTTGGTGTGAAAGTCATTGCCCAGGCGGGTGTAGTACTTCTCGATGATGACCCGGGCGGCCTTTTTCACCGTCTTTGTCCTGACACGGCCCTACATGCAAAACAGCAATGACACCGGTCAGAAATGTAGAAACCTAGTAGGATCACAAGAACATCGCAACCAAACCTGAGCAAATGTCTAATGTCAGTGCTGGTTATTATCCGTGAAGCAAACTGACTTCAGTCTGCAGCAGTTTGTTTTTTATTTTATGTCAAGCACATAAACATGTTCGAGTAACCTGGAACGACAGATCAGTTTTGTGTTCTAGTTAGTTTCTGAAAGCAATACTGAACCTAATCAAGGAGATTTTAACAAGTTTATAAGATAAAATGCTCCAGCATTGGTGATGGAGATCCCTAATAGGGTTATAAGAGCTATTTGCTAGCTAAATCTTAGCTAATACAGGCTTTGGTCATTTTATAACTTTCTGTTACTGTCCAGGTTGTTCTCACATAAAAATAAGATAAAGCAGAATTCACATACAAAATAAACAAGACTATAAACCTATTAGATAACCACAAACTTTAACCCAACAGACTGTCGCCCATTTCTCCTGTGTGAGCTAGCATCTCTCATTGCTATCCATCGTCTTCCTGCGTCCGGACTGAGCAAACGATTCAATTTTACTCAAAATAAAGCTTATATGTGTTTAATATTCACGCATACAAACACAGAAACACTTCCACTAAACGATTAACTGCTCAATAGTACTCTACCATCTGTATTAAATAAGGATTGGATTAGATTTTGGCGACAGTGAAAATATCAGATACCCACCATGTTGGAGCAGGTTAGCCGAAAAGAGCCTGAAAGAGCTCCACCGGAGGTTTAAAACACAGACCGGAAACACTATCAGGAGCATACTGCCACCTACCGGCACGGAGAAAGTGCTAAAGAAATGCTATTGTTTTTGTCTAAAATGAGTCTGTTAGTGATAATAAGGTGATGTGCTGATGTGATATGATGTGCTGCATAAGTACATAGGAATGTTTTTTAAAGATTGTTTACAGGGTTGTGTCCTTCTTGGTGATATTTTCTGTTTCTCTTTCACTAAATCCTGTTTTTTCTAATTGTGCCATGTTCTCCTCAGTGCTCAATGAATGTACCTCACCCGCTTCACTCTATGACCAGCTATCCAATCATTAAATCATGCATATAAAGGTCAAAGTGTTTTTAAATAAAACATCGGAAAAATGTGATCGCAGTGACTTTCACCCTAAAATGATTATTGGTGCAAGTTGGACAATTACGAGTATTTCAGAAACTGCTTCAAGCATGATGGTCTTTATGTACTTTAAAGTTATATACTAATATACTTTATATACTCACTCATTTGCTGAACCGCTTTATCCTACTAGGGCTGCGGTGAGGCTGAAGCCTATCTCAGCCGACAATGGGCGAAGGCGGGGTACACCCTGAACAGCCTGACAGACCATCGCATTACCGACACAAACACAACCATTCACAATCACATCCATACCTAGGAGCAATCCGAAACAGCCAATTAGCACAATGTGCATGTTTGTTGGACTGTAGGAGGAAACCGGAGCACCTGGAAGAAATCCACGCAAGCACGGTGAGAGCATGCAAACTCCGAACAGAAACACCCTTGCCGAACCCGGGACTTTATTTTTTGCGGTTAGGTGGATGTGCTAACCACTACACCACCATGCTGCCCTAGGAGCCATTTAGAACAGCCAGTGAGCCTAACGTGCATGTCTTTGGACTGTAGGAGGAAGCCGGAGTACCCAGAGGTAACCCATGCAAACCCCACAGAGAAAAGCCCAAGCCTGTGACTCAAACCAGGGACCTTCTTACTGTGAGGCGGACGTGCTGACCACTATGTCACCGTGGCGCTCTACTTTATATGCTAATACACGCCAAATAAGTACTCTTAACAACTGTAGGAAGAAAGAAACATCTCAGAGCGAACAATACGTCAAGCCTTTAAGCAAGCGTATAGGCTACAACAGCAGAACAACACATTAGACATTTACATTTTCAGCATTTGGCAGATGCTCTTATACAGAGCGACTTACAACTATCATTTTTTAAAAAATACAACTGAGCTTTAAGGGCCTTGCTAAAGGGCCCAACAGTGGTGATAGTGGGGATTGAACCACTGCCCTACATTAGGCTTCTTTTGCATAACTCAAGAACAGAAATCTGAGGCTGTAATGCACCAAATGCTGTTCACCAAAATTAAAAATTGGGTCAAAACACTTTTCGGGAACAAAGGATACACTTTTATAGAGTTATTGTTCAAATGTACTGCAGTTTGACACAAAGACAAAATGACTCAGACACCGAGTGAAGGGTAAGAGAGATCTTTTTTTATTTTACATTAAAAAAGGGTTAAGACTTGAGCTTCCCCTCTGGGTGGAAGGAATAAAAAGTGTTTATCGATGCCTCTGAACAATGGCCATTGCACAGAGAGGCTGCCTGCCTGTCTGAACATAAAATTTCCCAAAATCTCAAAAACTAATGCATTCTTCACAACTGGAGCCCTTTAGCACAGTTAAAGCATAAAGATAAATTTTAGAAATGACATTCAAGATTTTAACACAAAATGTTAATTATATATTTTGGGGGCCTGTTTATCCAGACACATATTAAGCCCTGATACCACTGTACATGAACAAAAGCTTCTGTTTAGAAATCCTTATAATTAGCAGGACAATGCTGAAATAGTGGGGGGAGAAAGTCTGTGAAAATCCCTTTCCCTAAACTTTCATGTTAACTTTCCTTTGCTTTCATATACATGTGTAGGTTTACATTATACAGGTTAAACCAGGGATAAAATAAAACACCTCTCTGTAATAGACTTCATTTTTATCATGAGACCATCAAACAATTAAATATTTTACATAATTTACAACATGACAGATCTTGAGTGATTTCCATGTGGTTTCATTAGTGGTTTCAGTTCTATCACAGCAGCGGTAAGGAAATTAAACAAGGGAATGTGCCTGTCTTAAGCTAAATCTGAAATCATCCATTTTGCATGACACAATGACATTTCTCTCACTTTCCAGACTTATTTCGCTTGTTGTTTCATTAATAAACATTTTTTTATAAGGCATAATGTGTGAACAGGGATCCAGACCATAAGGATTAAGACTACAGTTTCGAGGAAGGATTAAAAATTACTGATCTCTCTAAACCTGTCCTCGCTTCTGTAGGGCATGTGTGTGTGAGCGCGTTATCTTACTGCACTCAGGAATTAAACCATAAAAGTAAACAAGCATGGAATTGTTGACAAGACACAAAAATCATGATAGATGTGGACTATGCTGGAAACAGTGACGCAGGAAAAAAAAATACAGGTTGAAATAAAAGTTTCCTACAGTGCCCAGTGAACCAGTGTTTACATGACTCAAAAGCAGATACCGACCTGTGGGACAAAGACAGTGACTCAGAAATCCATGCTGAATGTAAATCAAATGCAAGTTTCCACTAATAATAATAATAATAATAATAATAAAAGCTGTAACAAAAAAAAAAAACAAAACAAAACAAAAAAAAAATTCAGTTCATGGTAAGTTTAAGTATCAACTATACATGACTAAATTAAACACATACAATGGAAATCTGGTCCTACGTCACATAGTCCAAAATACTTTATGAAGACGTCCAGCTAATACGATGATTTCAACACTGGTTCAAGTCAGTGTCTAAACAAAACAACTCATAACTTAAACGATTATGCACAAATAATTATTACACACCCTGATACACCCTCACACACATATTATACACCCTCACA
>JBCNYH010000007.1:10215489-10226014 GCA_039654325.1 Tandanus tandanus | reverse complement strand
AGGGGTCGGGTACTCCTACATGTGCGCTCAATTCCATGTTGATTCGGATGTTCAAAGGAAATGTGCTTGGATTCATGCGTACGCACAGATTCATCTGTATTTTTTTGTGCGTACGACGTTTTCTGGATTTAAGCGTACGCCATTTTTCAGTAGGAATTCCACGCAAATCTTTGTACATAAGGCCCCTGGAGTTCTGTAATTTACCTTATCAACGCATGCTCAAAGTGGCAGTGGGTGATAGTTAAGATTAATATTTGTTTAAAAAATATATTTAGATGAGGGGTTCCCCCTCTATACTATCCGTAAAATAAGGCCATTTTTTTAATTCCTTGTTTTGGTGAATTTCTATTTTGTAAATCCAAGACCGGACAAAAAAAAATAATTTCAAGAACAGGTATTTTATTTTTTTCTTTAACAATTAAAAACCGAGCCTAGTGGCTCATCAGGCCGGTGCTTATCCCCGGTTTCTCTAGTGTGAAGCGACTAGGAGTTCAATCGCTGGTCCATCGCAGGTTACCTTCCCAGTATTTTTACTGGTACCCATTTATACTGCTGGTTGGACAGAGGCACACTTGTGGTTAGGACCTAGCCCAGGGGTCTTAGCATGGTGGGGGTCCAATGGAGATTCGAACCCACAACCTCCTGATCATGAGCCCAGCACCCTAACCACTACGCCACCGGCCCTGTCTCTGAGGATGGTATTAAAAGTGACTGGACCCCCAGGCAGCTTTTGATGATGCTCCCATCAGCTCAGGCTGGAGATTTCCACATGATGAATAAAATCTGAAGTCTCTACTTTCAAAAATGAAAACAAAACCAAAAAAAGTCTCATGCGCCAGACGTTTGTATGTGCACACACTGTGTAGATGTGAACAGCCGACAACATCTGGGACACTTCGGACAGGCCAGTACCACTGATTCAAAAATAACTGCATTAAGCACCCGGCCTATCACCCCGCTCAAAAGTGAAGCCAGCCAACCCAGACCGGCCGCCATATTACTAGTCCCAAAAAATTACAACCATGTCTATTATGTGGACCGCTCCATAAGCATGATACTAAGAAAAGTGGTTAGGATGGATCTTTTTATAAATACTTGATAATTGAATTATGTAATTACTGTCTTGCTTCTTATGAGAAATTTTAAGCTGTAAGAAGTATACATATATAGCACTGTATTAAAAGTTTTATATACTGAGAATATCTTGCAAAACCACTCCTATCCACAACATGTTTAATTTAGTTTAAGAATATATTATTAAAAAAATATTAAAACCAGTTTAAGTTAAATATATGTCAATTTATTTAGTGCCTTGAATTTAAATTTAGCAAAACAAAGTACAAAGAACGGTTAATATATACATATTGACCAGATAATTACTTTATTTAGTTTTTTAGATAATATAGAATATTCACAATATAACGTAATTCCTCTCTATATTGTAATATAGACTAAACTTTTTATATTAACACAGTCACAAAATAATAAACATAACTGCACGTGTGTATAGATTCCACAAATCGTTTCCACTTCGCGGATATTACAGGGTCAGTCGGCCACTGATGGAGATAGACAACTCGGTGGGGGTTGTAACTGTTCTCCGAGTAGTTATTGCTACACCCGCCAACAACACAAGATCACCATTTCGAATGAACCGCTTCCGCACTGAAGTGTTGTCTAGAAGTGACGTCAGCAGTCGGTTTCGGCGGAAAATGCCGACGAGTGTTTTCGGAAGCATTCGGAGAGTGGGAAGTTTAAAGTGGCCTGGTTCATTAAGGGGGCCAATGTGAGTGCAGTACGACCCGGGTGCACTCTAGTACTAGCATTGTTATCACTTTATGCTCGTAATCGTGGTAAAATAAAAAGCGTAAGACATGTCCTTTAAGCTGTGCTGTTGATTGGTGCAATAGTAAATAGCTCAGTGACCTGCATTGTGATGTATGGGCAGCAAAACACATCTTTATAACAATAGCAATCAATGTTGTTTTTGTATGCACTTATTTTTAAAAGTAGAGTATACAAATTGCATTACAGAGAAGATATCAGATTTGAAAGATGTGATATTTGTGAAGAAGTTCCATCATTTATCAAGTTAACTTTGAGTGTAACTGTGCTTTGTGGAGGAACCTGGGTCGTTGTACAGAGCTGCTCTTGCTGCACTTCTCCTCATTTACCATTGGGCGGCACTTGGAGGTTTCTGTAAGCAGTGTGGAGGAAAAAATTTTAAAGCCCAGTGCCCCTTACTGTTCAGCAGCTATGTTACCACCACCACCACAGACGACTGCTCAGGTGGTCACTGTCATGGCTCCTGCACCTCCAGTCAGGTAAAAGTTTAGGACTGTTATTCAAAGGGAGAAATTACATCAGCCCCTGGCTGAGAAGTGTTACTGCAGTGTGTAAATAGATTGTCTGTTTTTCATTGTTCAGATTGGTGAGACGTAATCTCCCTAGTTTCCTGGGGAACTACCCAGTGCCACAAGCCCTCAGAGACTGTATGGAAGCCAAAACTGATGTGCTGGTGATTCAGCCTGCTCTTGGGAAGGTAAGGGGTTAACAACAGGGTGAGGATGCTCGGAGCAAAGTGTCTGGTGTCAGAGTTATATGATGCATTGCTTTGGGAAAAAAAAAAAAACGGAGCCTGGAAATTGGCAAAAGGATTTGAATATTTGTAGAATTAGAGTTGAATACAAAGTGCTTAGAGTAGGAATTCAGATTTTCCTACCACACCCTGTCCACACTGTGGTTTTTAAACCAATCTGAATTGATCTCCTTTTCCACATCAGGCTCAAAACAAGTTTAAAACCAGTTCTGCCAAGATCTGTTCTTGAGGTGGTTTTGGCGAGATCGATTCTGCAATCTAGATTCCAACTTACTGAGTGTTTGCAAAGTGTGTAAGCATGCAGCAAGGTTTATTAGCCTTATTGTATACGTTAGGGATGGGCAACTTCTTCAGTGGCTTTTTTTCCTTACTACCAGAAGGCCAAATTACAAATCTGTACTTTCACATAGTTCACACCCAGGGCCTGCTGTACAACAATCAAAAAAGTGTGTGTGTGTGTGTGCCCTGTGCCACTCTCAGAGCCCTGGTTGCTCATCTCACCCAAACAATAAATTTCTAAAAATAATCTGTATTATTTCCGCTGCTGTTGAAATGCTGGACATTTCTGGAAGTGATTGTTCATGACTTTTTCCCTGAAGTCGGTAAGCAATGCTACAAAATAAAAATACAGTGATTCCTTGTCTTACACCGTGATGTAGGAACGGAACCCTGTTGTAAGTCGGATTTTGTCACAAGTCAGATCACACTGTTTAACGGTGCTAATGCAGTAGCAAAATCATAATTTGGGATATAACAACACACATCTCTATGACACATGAAAGCATAACTAGCAGTAAGAAAAACGTATGGAGGACAAATATAAAGTAATAAACTGAAAAAACAAAAAGGGAACAATTCTTATTTTTACTCCAATGGAAGGAGAGATGGGCTTATTGGGAGGGGAAGCTGGAGAATCTTCTGTCGGGCGCTACACAACTGAGGTATTTTTTCGCCACACACGAGCAAGCGAACTAGTTCATATTTACGGCGCATACGAAACAATTCTTAATTTACTTGCACGAGCAATACCTCAAAACATCGTAAGTCAAGGATTTACTGTATTATTAGCTCTTAAAAACACTGCAACTAAAGTAACGACTCTTGCACTTTTGGAACTTGCACTTTTTTCATGGTCAGCTTTTCCCTCTTTATTTATTCATTTATTTATTTATTTGTTTATTTATATTTTTGCCTCATTCACATAAGTTTTTAGTTAGCCCAACTGGCGAGCATTAGCTAAGATAAATGATACACCTGAGTGAAAAGAACGAGGAAAGGTCTGGTTTTAGTGGTTAGAAAGGCGGTGAAAAGCAAACTCGGGCTCGGACGCCTAGCAATAGAGATGATCTATATATTAGAAAATGTAACCATGTCATGTTTTCTCGTCCTCTGTAGCCATTGTGCCCATCCTCGGTGTTGCCTCGTTTCTCGACTCTGCTTTGGCTGGAGGAGCTGCATGCTGAAAAAGAGCTCCGAGAGTTCAGTATTACTGGTGCCCTCCTTCGGAAAAGAGGAGGGTGCCTTCACCTGGAGGTACCTGGATTGAGTGAAGGAAGGCCCAGTCTTTTTATAGGTGAGGAGCAGCCCTTTCAGTAGATATGTTTGTATAATGGTCATGATCTTTTAAGTGTCACTTGTTTTATTATTTTAGGTTTTAAAGGGTGTGTGTGTGTGTGTGTGTGTGTGTGTGTGTGTTTATGGTCCCTAATAGGAGACAGAGTTGTTCTGAAGAAGCCATGCGTCGGACAGTTTGTCATCCAGTATATCAGCTATGTTACTGAGGTGAAAAAAACAATGCTGGTGTTGGTACATGTTTTAACCTTTTCAGAGCTTATTATATCTATTGCTGTAGTGGTTTTGTTTACTGCTTCTTGATACCTGCAGATCAATGAAGAGGATGTGAGTTTGCGGGTAAACGCAGATTTGCTGAATAGTTACTTGGGGGAGCCGCTGGACGTGGAGTTTACATACAACAGGTGGCTGTTCACCCTCATAAAACAGCAGTGAAGTGTTAATTTGACAAGGATTTATTTTCCCTTACTGAAAATTCTATTTGGTTTGTTTAATTTTGGTCTTTTTGTCTTGTTTTTGTTAAGATTTAGTCAGTGTTTTAGTGATAATTTTTGCAGCCTGTTTATTGATACTGTAAAGGATTTTGCTGAAGATGTTTCTCTTGGCTGTAAAAATTAATCAATGTAAAGTATGCATTCCTTGAATCAGAAAGTGTTACTGACTTACCGTACTGTAGGATTTTCATTTTTTACTTCTTATTATTTCATTATTTTTTTAAAACTTTTTTTTCACTTTATTTTTATTTTCTTTTCTTTTTTTTTTTACTTTTTTTTTTTATTGTAAAACACTCTCATCACTCATTTGCCAAACTGCTTATTCCTACTAGAGTCGCATTGAGGCTGGTGCCTATCTAGCTGACACTTGGTGAAGGCATGGTATACCCTGAACAGCTCACCATACCATCGCAGGGCAACACACACACAACCATTCACACTCACACCTAGGGGTGGTTTAGATCAGCCAGTTAGCCTAATGTGCCTGTCTTTGAAATGTGGGAGTAAACCGGAGTACCCGGAGGAAACCCAAGCAAGCATGGTGGAATATGCGCACTCCACACAGAAACGCCCCAGCCCGGGAATCAAACCCAGGACCTCCTTGCTGTGAGGTGGACATGCTATCCACTACGCCACCGTGCCACCCAATTGCAGAAATTTTATATTGAAACTACTGCTTTAAATGGACCACTGACACATACTGTCACAACGTTTTCCATGCCATTCAAAAAGTAGGATGCCCTAAAAATGCTTTCATAGATCTCTCCTTTCACCTCGCCTCTGAGGATGGTAAGAGTGACTGGACCCCCAGGTAGCTTTTGATGCTGTTGCTGCCATCAGCTCAGAATGGGGAATGTCTGCATGTAGCATCAAATCTGAAGTCTCTGCTTTCAAAAAGGAAAATGTATTTACCAGTTCGATCACATGTCAGTGGTATCACTTCCAATAGTCTTGTGCACCAGATATTTGTACACTCACACACATTGTAGATAGCTGGATTCAAAACAGCGGCTAGGCGCGGTGACCCTTTCGACGGGCAAGTACGCATGTGCAGATGTACATGATGTAGTTACAATAGCTGCCATGAGAGGGTGACAAAAGGAGTGGCTTGGTGCAAAAAAATGTTCTGGTTTTAAAAGTTTTTGAAAAAAATTCATTGAAATTCAAAATTCATTGGCAAGATAAAACCAGTGGGAATAAAATGCGTTTTTCCTAATTTTTTAAATTTTGTTTAGAAATAGTAAATGTTAACGTTGGCAGGTCCGTAACAAAAGGATGACCTAAGTAAAATAGTCCTCAGTCAATAAATTAGCTTCCTATACAAGAATATGCCGAAAATAGTGATAACATTGCATATATGGATTATTTTTAAATTATGTTGAGATTTATATATTAAACCCACATTCATCCATCAGAATAATTATCATAATGTTTTTGTCCTCATACCCAGACTGACGATGAGAAGATGCCACTGTGCCCTGGAACAGACCAAGCATTTTGGAAAGAATGGTGAGCCAAGGCTGGAAATCAGTCCCTCATGTGTTTTCTTGCACATGTCATTTATGCAACTATTTCTGAACGAGTGACTCTTATGAAATGTTTTTCATTTCTATTTGGTGGCCTAGTGCTCTTCCCCAGATATTTGCAGCTGCAGTGCCCCTTGTGGACAGGGGATTGGGAGCCTGAACTGCCACCCAAGCCGAAGGAAAACAAAATAACCCAAGATGATAATGAGGTGTGTGGAAATATTTCTGAATGAAATCCACTTGATACTGGGCTGAGCACTGTTTGCTTTTTGTACTGCAGTGATTAAGGTAAATATTATCAAAGTGGACGTCTAAAATATGTTTTTACAATGATGTAATGATTTTAGGGTCGAGAAAAGCCCTGTGAGAACAGGGGGAAGTCAACATCCCTGACAATGGATGTGGTCTCTGTGGCAACACAGACAAAAACAGGTAGGCAATAATGAAGAAAGTTATTTAAATCCACTTTGTGTATGTAAAACTAAGTAATTATTTGTAATTAAAGCTCATTTAGCCATGAGTTTTCCATTGTACAAAAAAAAATTCTGTGCCCCACAGGATTGCTCAATAATTAATCATTGTACATTGTCACTATCTACAAGTGCAAAGCTTATAGTATGCGTATGATATTGTTTGTCTTTTTAAAATTTAATTAATTAATTTATTTTATTTTTTGCCAGATTTATGTACAGCGGCTAAGCCCATCCCTAACCCTGGCAAGTTCTTTAACTGTAATCTTAACCCTGCCCAGAAGGAGGCAATCAAACGCATTCTCAGTGGAGAGTGTCGCCCCACTCCCTATGTGCTCTTTGGTCCACCGGGCACAGGCAAAACCATCACGCTCATAGAGGCCATACTGCAGGTACTCATCATCTGATTGATTGACGCAGTTACCTTGTCTCCACTGGTCATTAATCATGAATATTATACTCACTGCTTGTTTTATTAGGAACATTTATACCAATACTGTGTAGATCCTCAATTTGCTCTCAGTACAGCCTGAATTCTTCATGGCTTTCATCCCACAAGATTCAATCGTTTGAGATTCTGGTCCATGCAATCATGTAAGAATTGATGTTTAAATGTTCTGAACAAAGTAGTTGTTTCTCAAAATATTAACACAGACCTGAAATGGCAATCTCACCTCTCCAAACAAATTTTCCTTTTGTCAAATTATGTCTGTGTTAATTGCCAATAGTGTGTAAACATTTGTATGATGCTCTGAGGTGGACTAGTATCCCATCCAGGATATATTCTTGTTTTGCACCTACTTTACCCTGGATAGGCTCCATATCCTCTGTGCCTCTGACCAGGATAAAGCAGTTACTGAATGAATCAAAATGCGGTTTCATGTAGATTCTGTATATCCTCTTAGTGACTGCCTGCCTGTCTGTCTGTCTAGACCCTCTGGTTGTTGCCATGGCAACGACTGATTTGCCTTATCTATTCGTTCATTGCTCCGTTGCTGGAAAAGCCATAAATACTAAATCTGTAAACCCTGTGTCTTCAGAGTGTACTTCAGGTCACGTGTGATGATTGATTATAGCTGTGTCTTTTTTTGTAAATGTATTTACGATCACTTTTCTTATATTATTTAATGATTAGAGAGGGAAAAATGTAATCTAGTTGAAAATATTAACTGAGTGCATGGCATATGCAGGTGTATTTCCGTGTGCCGGGGAGTCGTGTTTTGGTATGCACTCCCTCTAATAGTGCTGCAGATCTTATCTGTATCCGCCTGCATGAGAGCGGCTACCTGCAAGCTGCCTGCCTGGCACGCGTCAACGCCACCTGCAGGATTGAGGAGGTACTCTAATCGCACCCATAAAGACCAGCCAAATTTCAGCTGTTTAAGATTTCTTGTGTGGCGCCTCAGTGTTTATTTAAACAAGTTAATAATTGTATTTTTTTTTTTTGGTGAATGCTTGGTTAGTGTGGGGTTTTTTTCTATTTGTTTTGGACATGAAGTTCTCCCCAGAGGTCCTTATTGAACATAAATGTACATTTATGTGCCTAAAGAGGCTGTTTTTTTCCCCAAAAAATAACTTAGTGCCTTGTATGCTTTCAGTCTGTCCCAGAGGTGTTGCGACAGTACTGTCACGCTGGAGAGGATATACGACATGCTTCTTTCCACCGTATCGTTGTCAGCACCTGTTCAAGCGCGGGCATGTTTTACCAGATTGGCTTACGGTGAGAACTAGCGCTATAGATATCCTTGTAAATTGTTTACCAAGAGTAGCGTGCCACAGCAAACATTTTATTCAGTTTTTTTTTTTTTTTTTTTAAGTGTCTGAAAGGTTTCTTAAGTATTCCACTTATTATGAATATAATTAAATTGAATTATTTATGTTGCTGAAATTCCACAATTGTTGTACGTGTTTGGTACTTTAGTGTCGGCCATTTTACGCACGTGTTTCTGGATGAGGCTGGTCAAGCTACTGAGCCCGAGTCTCTGATTCCAATTGGCCTGGTGTTTGAGAAGACAGGCCAGGTTTAACATGCATTCTGTACTATATGGTAAAATAACTAGAAATAAAATTAATAACTTAAAATATGAATTTTGCCTTTTTTTTTCTCCCTTTATTAAGATAGTCCTGGCTGGAGACCCAAAGCAGCTAGGTCCAGTTGTGAAGTCTAAGATGGCTGAAACTTTTGGACTGGGAGTGTCTTTGCTTGAAAGACTGATGGCCACTCCTCTGTATTCCTGCACTGAAAACGGCTACAACCCATTACTGGTGAAAAAACATGAACATACATCATTAGCTCATAAATCCATGTTCTTATTTCCAAATAAGAAGAATCAACTGAATTCACTTATTACCCGGTTTAACATTTTTATTTCATGTAAATTTAGTGGTCACTTGTATTGAACATTAACAAAGTTGTTTAATTTATCTAAAGGCAATCAGTCCCAAAGTTAAAAAATAAATCGCAGGAAGTTCACCACAGTCCTTTACCATATATGGAAGGGCCGACTGATCTTAGTTTCATAGGGCAACGTGCATATGTACTGAGTGATTTCTGAGGTATCTACAGCAGTCTGCATAGGTACTTTGCTCTGGTTAGTGTGTCGAGTAAGGAGTGTTCATCGCTTGCCTAAGGTTAAGGTGACCCATTGCATTTAAGATAGATATCCACCTTCCTGTTCTCTTGTAGATCAAGTCATTTTTTTTTTTGTACATAATTTTTTTTTTATCTATTCATTTGTGATCTGTTCTAAGGTGACTAAGCTGGTGTATAACTACCGCTCCCATGAGGTATTACTGGAGCTACCGTCTCTGCTGTTCTATGCTGGCGAGCTGTGTGTACGCTCTGAGAGATCTGTTGTGGATTCCCTGTGTCACTGGAACCGTCTTCCTACCAAGGGTTTTCCTCTCATCTTCCACGGAGTCAGGGTGCACTTTTCTTTCCTGCCAGCATGTAGCTCAAATTCACACATCAATAATTCCACAACTGCTTAGGATCCAATTCAACATGTCTTGTGCAAATAATTAATTAGAAAGCATTATTTAGAATGACTCCATTTGCTGCTTTTACCTCCCTACAGGGCACAGAGATGAGGGAAGGCATGAACCCGTCCTGGTTTAACCCTGGAGAGGCAGTGTTGGCTATGATTTACTGTTGCCAGCTAGCAAAAAGACTCTACAACCCCATACCAACTACTGACATTGGCATCATCACTCCTTATAAAAAACAGGTCTCGTATGCTCTGTACATTTATGTACAACAACTTTAAAAATCTGCATAAAAATATATTTTCTTTGTATTTTCCCGTTATTCCTGTGATTAGGTGGAAAAGATCCGAGTGCTATTGCACAGGGCTGGACTTGCTGACATTAAGGTTGGCTCGGTTGAAGAATTCCAGGGACAGGAGTTCTTGGTCATTATCCTCTCTACGGTAACATTCTATTTTTACCCCTAACATGTTAAACCTACTCTAGACTGATAAAGGATTAGAGGAGATATTTAGTGATTTGGGTCTATAGATTTGGAGAGAAAAGTTCACACCTTTTCTGGACACTAGTTGCCAAGTTTCAAGATTTTAGAAAATGGCAGATGCACAAACACTGTCCTGCAAATACTGGGAAGAGCATGGAGAGAAAGTTGAAGCACATTTTCCTCCTTGCAGCTAACAGTAGATCAGTCACACTGCATACATTTATCTTGGCATGCGAATTTCTCTGACTAAATGATGGATTTTAAATGGGTCTCTCTCTCTCTCTATACACACACACACACACACACACACAGGTACGAAATGTTAAATATCTTATGTGTTAACTGAAGTGATCGTTTTTTCTTGCCATTTTTTGGAAATGGACCCCAAACAGTGG
>JBCNYH010000007.1:10182921-10207960 GCA_039654325.1 Tandanus tandanus | reverse complement strand
TATATAATTTTTATTTATTTTTTAAGGTGGGTTGTGGATGTTTACTATTCCAAGCCTAGCAAGTTTAGGTTGCCTGCAAGTTTCAGTTTAAGATTATTTTCATTTAAACTGTACTAAAATTCAAGTGATGGAAAATTATCTGGAATTTTGGCTTATTTCTACACCCTCAGGTGCGCTCCAGTGAGACTGCACCAAGCATTGATCTGCAGAGTGCACTAGGCTTTCTCTCCAACCCTAAACGATTCAACGTGGCCATCACACGTCCAAAAGCTCTTCTTATCATCATTGGAAACCCACATGTGCTGATCCAGGTAGTATTGCCTTTAATCTGTAAAGAGGTTCGATAATCAAAGTTTTAAAATATGTTCTGTAACATCTCTTTGTGCATGAGTCAAGCCATGTCTGTTCAATGTGTGCACTACGAAGGACGATACAATTTATAGCCGTTTTGTGTGTGTGTTACAGGACCCGTGTTTTCATGCACAGCTGCAGTATGCCTTTGACAATGGGGCTTACCTTGGCTGTGACCCTCCTGTCTCCCTCCGAGCTGCTGATAGGTTAGTCTCTTTTTTTAGTTGTGTCACTATATCTATGTATGAGTCTCTCTTGTATATAAGTTCTGAATGTATGTATTAGTGTGGATAAAATGTAGATCAATATTGCTGTTTTAAGTATTTGAGTGATTACTGGGTCCTTTTTTTTTTTGTCTCCACAGTGCTGCTTCTAAAGAGAAGAAATAGTGGTGTAAAGCAGTATTTTGAACTGGATATGCTTGTAAAGAGTTATGTTGTGTATTGAATTAAAAAACAAAAAACTGTCCTGTGTCTGTGTATACTTTTTACACACATATATAATCGGGCGCTCCATACTTCTGCAAATGTTATAAAGCCTTGAGCTCGATTTTGTTGTCGCATCCGTGCTTACGTGCTCACATAGACAGCCCAATATGTAATAATGCAGGTGTGGTGGTGCCAGCGCTGAGTGCACTTGCACTTCGCAGCTTATTTTTTTACTTTACTTTTGCATGTTTCTGTAAACTTACGCATGCAGATGTTTTCAGAGCTTCGCTTTTAGGTAGCCTCTAAATATTTATATTGTAATTATACAGTTAGTTTAGAATTACACATCACACAGAACTGCAGGTACTATATGGTGCTGTATACAACTCTGAAAACTCATGTTCTAGGTTGGGAGATAAGGTGTGTGTGTGTGTGTTCGCATACATTTTGGCTTAAAGGTAGAATACTTAAAAAGATATAGGTGTTCATTTGTTAATGCTGACTCCAAACCTCATTCACGTTTTTTAAAATGAATGACATTTCTGGTCCATCTGTCAGTCTCTAGTTTGTGAGCACTGTCAGAGTCAGAGAGTCTGTAGGTTGCAGACAGTCCTATGTCTGAACGTCTCGGCGTGGCAGCGTCTCCATGACCAAGTCTGGATACGACAATTGAGTGCTAATAACAATTTGTAGAGACAGAGTGGAGAAAGACCAAGAGACTAGATGTGGGATCAGTAGAGCAACTTGTATGGTGATTATTTTAGTTTATGCTTTCTTTATTGACAGCATGCAGGTCTATAATCTGGAACCACATTTTGTAAAAAAGATGCAAAGACACTTCAACCAGTTGAGACTCTTTCATTTTGTGAAAGTGAATCTGAAGCAAGTACAGTGTATGTAACATATATGTGTCAGAGAGGTTGTAATGATTGAGGTGGAGACTGCTTTTATTAAAGGAGGCCTGACTGCATGCCTGCTCTTTGATGTAAAGCTTTGGTGCGAGTAAGCCGTTTGAAACTAGTCTGACACTCAGGTGAGTGTCTCGGTGTTGTGCTTGTGTTTATGGGGTCCGCTCGACTCCTGCTACCCTTAAATCAATACGGATCAGATTTGTGGTCATTCAAGAAATATTTTTAAGATGCTTTTTAGACTATAATCTATAATGTAAGCTCTAAAATGTGATCCCAATTTTGAATTAGTTACTATTGTTTTTTTTTTTTATATTGACTATAATAATCTGGTTTATGTTTTATAGACATGAAACTAGTTACATTTAAAACTCCCTACCAGTCGTTTATTAAAATTAAATACATAAATATTGCCTGTGCATCACTTGTGTGAGGTCAAAAGATTTACATTATTTATATTAATAAGAGGGTTAAAATCAGTACATATTGTTCCTAATCTTTACCACCTATTAGGTTTTAATAATTTATCTGCAGCTCCATGTTGCCATACTGTCCATTGTCTCTTCATGATGTGTATCATGCAATTCAACAACAACAAGACAACGCCACCAGCAAAAAGCCAGAATAAACCAGCAGTAAGTTAGGTCTCTTTTGACAGACATGCTTCTATGGGTCCCATTAGTGCTCTATAGGCTGGCCATACATTAACAACACAAACATAATACCTAAAAAGGGGCAGGTGAGCTATTAGATAGACAAACATGCTCCTGGGGGATTACAATGAGAAAAGGGGGGCCTCTATTGTTTTCCAAAATGGGCCAGTGACTCTAATTGCCCAGTTAGGTCCCCTTGCTAACTGCCGTCTACACCACCTTGAGCCAAGGCAGTAAAGGGGCCATCGAGGCTGGGGCCGGGGTGACAGGGCTGGAGACTCGTGCAGTGAGGGACCAGGAGACTGAGAGAAGGTACATGGTGGCATGGCCTACTTTCCCCCCTGACTCACTTCAAATGGCACCATCAGTTCCAACAATAATCACACCGTCTAGTCCGGCTGACTGCTTTCATTGAGCACTTTAGTTTGGTTCCTATTCTGAAAACCTCAGCAAGGAATAAAGAATCTATATAGACAGGAACAGTTGCTGCTGGAGGCCTTTGACTCTGAAGGTTTCTATATTGGAGACAGAGCAATAAGCTGTATGTGGGAGACATTTATGGCATAAAGCTATTCTACTACAGACACCTGTTAGATAAATAGGATATGAAGTTTTCAACATTTTCTTCAGAGAACTAATGATTGAAGGGCACTTTTAAATATATGTGGCCATTATGAGATAAACTTAAATTGGTTCACTTTGGATGTATGAACAATTACTTTGCACATATTAATCAACTAACTTGGAGTAACTCATTGAGAAATGTTCTGTGGATAGAATAGGCCATTAATACTGTAGGAGTAGGAGACATATTGAAGAAGAGTTGTTGGCTAATGTGGGATAATCCATAGCTTTACATAATGAGAGCCAAGTCCATCATGTAGACAGTAAGCTGATTTATGTAAGGATTAGGGAGGGCACGGTAGCTAAGTGGTGTCTCATTTAGCATTTGAATATGAATGGCTCCCTATTTCGTTAGATCAAAGGTGGTGTAGTGGTCAGGTAGACTGCAGACAAGGCTGCTCTAATGGGAGACAGGCTGTATGGTGAAGTCTCTTGCGTCAGGGAAACTCAAATTAACATGGGGAGACACAGGAACTGTCATCAGTTAGGAGACTGCCTGTCTGTCCACTAGCCCCTCCCTACAGGACAAGAATCTATTATTTTACATCGTTAAATAAAATATGTCTGTCTGTGCACACCGCATTTCGGTTGTCATTTCTTTAATGATCTTTTTATTTTTTATTTTTAACAACGATAAGGGCCTGCTATCTTCCTCTTCTGCTGTGTAGCTCCTGGGCAAGCTCTCATTTCTGACATCAACACCCAAGGTCGTTTTATAAAAGAGGCAAAGACCTTATTTTTATTCACAATAAATACTTAAATAATAATAATAATAATAATAATAATAATAATAATAATTGCATAGTATTTGTAAAGACATTTCTCAGTAGAGGTGATAATGATACCTCAACTCATAAATTACACCCTTTTTTATTCAAGGGAGTAAGTTTTTATTTATTTATTTATTTATTTAGGTTTTTTAAAAAAACTTTTTTATTTTTTATTATATACTACTCAAAATACAGTACATGTACATATTTCTACACCGTGCATCATTTAATATGCTGAGAGGAATCAAGTATCCTAAGTGTCTGATTGTTTATTTAATGCCCCCTCCTCGTCCCTCTCCCCCTGCGTCTGCACGTTGTTATCTCCTGCTTGACACGTCGTCTGCGCCTGTTTGATAGGTCGTTGATAACAACCCGGCTGAGTCTGCTCTCACTGTATATAAACCAAGAGATCCTCCCTCAGCATCAGTCTCCCAGCTTCTATTACCATCGCAGGATCATCCTCTTCTCTGGAACTATGGCTCTCTTCACTACACTGCTTGTCTTTGCCCTCATGGCCCAGACCATGGCTTTTGACATGGGCCAGTCCACCCGATGCGTGCCCATACCTCGACAGTTGAGTGTGTGTCACGATGTGGGATACTCAGAGATGAGACTGCCTAACTTCTTGGGTGATAGCAGCCTGGACAGTGAGGTGGTACCACGCTCTAATGACTGGCATTCCCTGCTGCAGACAGGGTGCCATCCTCAGGCCCAGAGCTTCATCTGCTCCCTTATCGCTCCTGTCTGCCTCGACACGTAAGTATTTCCAAATTACACCTCTCCTTTACATGTTATCTGCAATTCTTTCAAGGAGCATGTCACTTCTTAGATTTGGAAAGTTACAGTCTTCTCCTACAGCTTAAAGTTAATCTTGTTCAAGTTATATAAATATGTACGATTTCGCCCTCTCTGAAGGTTCATCCAGCCTTGCCGAAGTCTGTGTCTGGCTGTGAGGGACAGCTGTGCCCCGGTCTTGGCCTGTCACGGCCACTCATGGCCTGAAGAACTGAACTGTGATCGTTTTCCTGCTCAGGATGACATGTGCCTCACTCCACTGCCCAAGCATATCAGCAGGTTCTCTAAAGGTCAGTTTCCTACACTTATCTAATGCTGCCAGGGTTAAAAAGTCCTTTTTTTTTTTTAAAATCCTGTTTAATAATTTAAACATTTTTTTTGTACTTCTATCATGGTGTTACTGCACATTTCACTTAGTCCTACCTGCATTTTCTTTTCCAGATTTACCCCAGCCTGTGTGCCAGACATGTCCTCCAGTAGATGAGCTTCCTTCATTAAAGACGGTGATGGATGCCCTCTGTCTCACTGATTTTGGTAAGCAAAATAATGAGAATATTACAGCAGAAATCATGCGATGATTAGAAGTATTTGCTCATATTGCACCACCAGCATTGATAGGTACTATTTATAGCAGAGCTTCAGAGCTCCATACCTATGCAAATGTAGTGAAGGCATGAGCTAGATTTTGTTCTCACCTGCCCACACGTGTTGCTGGCGCTAAGTGCACTTGCACATCAAAACTTGTTCTCGCACTGTCTGTAAACTTAAACATTCAAACATTTTTGGAGCTCTGCTTTTAGGCAGTGCTTTAAATATTTATTTAAGTATGTAGTATGAGTGATTGAGAAATGTGAGGGGATGTAGCTGTAAGTAGGCAAACTGTCCAGTTTACCACCAAAATGAATAATTCTGTAGTTTCCCTGTAGATTGAATAACATCTTTTGTACCCCAAAGTGTGTGTGTGTGTGTGTAACTTAAAAGGAATTCTCTTGTATATAATCTTACCTTTAGGACCACTGATGCTGATGTACCTTAGCTTTATTCTAATAGATTTTCCTAAATGTACAAATGCATTAAAAGTTATTTTGTATTTTGTCTTCTGAGTGTGTATCCTGGTGACAAGTGACTCACTTTTAATGCATCTTTCTCCCCCCTGCAGCTGTTAAAGCCAAGCTGTTCCGCCGCCGTGTGGCCTCTTCAGAGCCGGAGTTCGAGGTGGAGGGAAAGGTAGAGTTCATCCAGCGTGGCCCACTGATGCCATACGACACCGCCAACCTGCTGCAGGAGTGGCTGCTGCTGAACCTGCGCTGTGCGCATACACTGGTGAAGGCCGGACGCGCGCAACTTTACCTGATCACCGGCACGATGCGCTCCGACGGCACCGTTGAGCTTGCACATCTTTTCCCCTGGTTAAAGAAGGACCTGCACATATCCGCCGCTACCCGCAAGTGGAAGCATTACAAGTGCTGAGGACATTATAATACTGAGTATAAAACTTTAAGGTGATGAGAGACTGTGCAGAGTGAACTGACGTGTGAAAGGGAGGATCAGTTGGGACCTTCACTTTCCTCCTCTGGTCCAAAATTCGCTCTCTGATTTCTGAGCACATGAAATGTAATGCACTCTGATATGCATGTGTGTGTGTGTGTGTGTGTGTGTGTGTGTGTGTGTGTGTGTGTGTGTGTGTGTGTGTGTGTGTGTAAGGTAAATCTGTTGGGCTTTTACACCCGGGCCTACTGGCTCATTAGGCCTAAGCGTGAAGCAACTAGGAGTTCAACTCCTGCTGGATGGGATGCTAGTCCATTGCATGTCACCTCCCCAGTATTTTTACTAGTTTTATACTGCTGGGTGGACAGAGACACACCTGTGCTTGAGACCTTGCCCAGGGGTCTTAGCACGGTGGGGGTCTAACAGGCATTTAAACCCACCACCTCTCAATCATGACCCCGGCACCCTTCAGAACTGGCCCCTGTGTGTGTGTGTGTGTGTGTGTGTGTGTGTGTGTGTGTGTGTGCGTGCGTGTAAATATCAAGCCTTAAATAAAGGCCATGTAAAAAGATAATATTTTATTTCCAAGTATTAGTGTATTTATGTGTGTCTTGTGGTGTTTGTATGCTGACTGTAAATAAATGGCATCTAAAATTTTCATCACTGCCTCATTTGTTTCCTTTAATAATAAAAATGTTTCATTGTTAAAGAGAACCTGTTGTAGTCATGCTATGAGAACCACTGATTTATGGAAAGCACTGCAGCATATCTGATTATACACAAAGAACCATGATAAACTCTTTCTACATGCAATACCCAAACACATGATTAGGAACACCTGTACACTTATTCCTGCATATAATTCAGTCAGCCAGTGTTGTGGTAGCAGAGTTTACTCAGAATGGTGTCATGAAGAAAAAACATCCTCAGTTGCATAGATTGAAATGTATCCTGGTCTGATGAATCTCCATTTCTGTGTTGGTGGAAGAAATTAATTTACACGAACACAGCCTGTCTTGTGTCAACAGTCGAGGCCAGTGGGGGTGCTGTAATGGTGTGGGGGATGTTCTGTTGGCTCATTTTAGGCCTGTTAATACTAAATCAATCATCATTTGAATGCCACAGCATACATGAGTATTTGAGTTGTTAACCATGTGTATTGCTTCATGGGCACAATTTATTCATTCAGTTCACTATTAACTTTTAAATGTTTTGCAGTGAGGGACACTTTTAACTGTAGTAAATTCTGTCAAATATTCAGCAGATTATTAAATGTTCCCCTTATGATTTTAATTAAAAGTTATGTTTGTTTTTATTACCATTTAATAACGAATAGTTTGTTATTAGGCTTGAGTTATATAATATAGCACATCATGCAGTCATGGACTAAAGTCTTGTTGCATATGTGGACAATCATATCTTGCCAACTTATTAACCGATTTTAATCAACTATGACTTGAAATAACCCTCTGATGGTCCCGAATATTATGAGCTAGCAGCAGTATTGAAAATAAATGTCACCTAATATTTACAGCTTCTTAAATATGAAGATACCCGTGTTTGGGCTGGTTAGGAAATTTCTGATAAAGAAAATAGTTTGTGAAAATATTGTGTAGTTTATAATATCTGAGTGTTTTTTTATTTTAGGTCAGACACACTTGAGCTTGAAATCTTCTGTCGTTTATTGGTGAAACAGCTATCAGATTGAGTTTGGAGAGAAGAAAAGGAAAAGTCAGTAATAAGTAACCAAACCTCCTTTTGTTAGTAAGTTCTAGTGATTCGTTAATTATTTTTATTAATTATTTTCACCCTGTTCATTTTAATGCTGCTTTCCAGTTCCTGCGACCCTTATATGATTTTGTTGAGATTACTTTTTTAGCCCTCTTTTACTGAACACACTGAAAATTTGGCAACATCCCTCTGGCTCTCCAAAACTGCCAAAGTCTTTGTGTTTGGGTCAGTGTGTGTGTGTGTGTGTGTGTGTGTGTGTGTGTGTGTGTGTGTGTGTGTGTGTGTGTGTGTGTGTGCGTGGTTAGCAAATGTGAACAGGGCTGCTGCAATTCATCCTCTTTTGCTACCTCATTATGACTCCATAGACACAATAGGGAGAGAGCACATTAGAAACTTCCGTGCTGCGCCACAAAAAGCAGCCTCAGTGCCAGGCTTCATCACATTGTCCCTTCTAATTCATGGAGTCTGGCCCACCATTGACAATATGAAGTGCCAAAGGGGGAAAGGCTATTGAGTGCACTCTGTTTTTAAGGGGTCGGAGAGAGAAAAGAAGAAGGAGACCTCTCACAGCTGGTCCACTGAGCACTGGATCTGGGCTTACGCTTTATGGCTCTTCTATGAGGCCTCTCATTTTCTTTCACTTGTCTTCAAAAAAATGGCAGGGGACCTCAGATGGATTCACATGAACCAGTTTTTGAGAGCTCAAAGATCATAATAGGACAACACGTTTGGCGCTCCCACTTAGCAAAGCCATGCACTGTGGAACTGATAGAGAGACACTTGATGTCTAGCTTGGGGGAAAGAATGTGAGATGAATTTTATATCTGTCATGTTTCATGAGATTATTTTATTGAGCATTCTGAGGCAAATGAATAAATTAATTCCAATAAACATTAACCAAATCCCATTAGTGCTGTGAAATTTTTATGACAAATATGTAAATAAGCGATGATCTCACTATGCACTGCACGCAGTTTAATTAGTGTAAAATATGTCCCCGTTTTTTCTTTTTTGTTTTCTTGTAATAAAATAAACTGTGTTTCAGTTTTTCCCATCCCTTCTTTAATGTTTACATTGCATAACACAGATTCATGTACAGTGTGCAGTCCTTTCTGCTGTACAGCCAAGCATTAAGAAATGAAGATGTGTGTGTGCGCGCACGCTTCATTGCTGCTTGCTCCTTAACTCCATCAGTCATAACCTAAACCTGTCTTGGTATCCACCCAAAAGTGCACCTCAGCTGAGCAACTCCTCATAGTTAACCGTAAACACATTACATATTCATCACCAGACAGCAGGTCCTCCACCAGTGAGGGGGATAAAACTGCAAATTTGATTACAAGCGCCCTTTGGCTCTGTGGCTGAGGCACAAAGGGCCTGGCTGTCCAGGCTGATTACCATGCCCAGCATGAGGTGATGTTTTACCCCACAGAAATCCCCCAGCGCCCCTTGCACTGGGACATGCCTGTTTACGGCTCTGTTTAGCCAGAGCTGTTTTTACTCACTTTTGCCCTGCTGGAGACCCTGGTCCTGTTTAAAAGGACTCTTATTTAAAGAATGATTTCATACTGACTGCACTTGATTGTAGTTAGTGAAGCGAACTTACAAGCTGCCATAATGTTTCACAGTTTGTAGGGTTATTTTGGCTTATGGCAGCTAAACAAGAAATATTGACAAACTGGAAAACTGTCTTTCACTTAGACTTAGGGGATAAGTAATAAATAATAAGTAAAAATCAGATAATATAATTTTTATGCAGTGCAATATGTAAATCAGGCCCAGACACATGAAGCCTCAGTATCTTTTTGTATCAGTTATGTTTTTAGTTTTTCTATTCGTCAGTATCCATCTCTAGCTACATGTGACCAAAAAAGACTGACAGGGAATATATAGAATAAGGGACCAGCTGTCATGCTGATTATATCATTTCCTTGTCAGACTTTAATGCATACAGTGAACTGAACTGGAGCAGACTAATCTGAAAGCTGTGCAACTGAAATAGGCTCAAATTGATTATATAATAAAAAATTGTATAATATAATAGATTATACAATCTAACATTTAGAATTAGTCACAATATGTGATGGTAAATAAATCTGTGTTTTACGTAGCTATAAAATGTCAAGCAGTAGAGTTGTTTATAATAAGTGATAGACTGTGAAGTGGATGGTTTTATAGGCTGACTCTTGATGAGCTTTTGAATAAGTGACTCAGAAAAAGACACAACTATTTACTGCTTCAGGACTCTGTTTCGTGTGCAAGTTAAACTTTGGTCAGTAGTCTATTGTCTCCAATGTCTATCATTTAATGGCCACTGTGACATAATGAATGAAGTGGTCCCACCTTCTGTCCACCAGAAAGGCTCCACTCTTATCGCCTTTAACAATCACACTGAAGGAGCTCAGCCAATCAGGAATGAGCAACGTACGCCCTAGAGCAAAAGAGGGAAAGGAGTTATTGTTTTCTTTCTGCTTTTTAATGAAGTTTACCCTGTCGGTCTTTCAGGAAAATGTTAGCAGTTGGGACAAACTTTGCAAAGAGCTCTGGATCTCACGCAGAAGGAGTAAATACATGATAAAACGGGAATCGGAGAGCAATGGCTGAATCTCCATCACGGCATCTTGGATTCGGCAATTCTGGAAAGAGTTTTCTTATTGATAATTTGCTTCGTCCTGACAATAAATCACCCCCTGTCCAGGTTATACCTTCTGTCGGCCAGACCTGCCTTTCTAGCCTGGTGTGTGGGTCACTAGGACTGGCTCCTAAAGGTTCCTGGGTGTCTTCACATGGGCCACAACCAAGAAACACTCCCCAAGAAAAGGAGAGAGACACACTCAAGATACATTCAGGTAGGATGGCATACAGTAGCAAATCATATTTTTCATATTTAATATTAGGTGATTATGAGTATTTGAGGACAGTGCATGTGGCATGGGCTACTGAAACAGGTATCAGTAATATTGGTTATAGATGCAACTCATGCATGTGGCATTGTTAATTTTGCAACCCCTGACACAGCTGTTACTATTATTCTCATTTGTAATGTATTTCATTTATTATAATTTCATGACAAATAATGTTTGTACTACTACTACTACTACTACTACTACTACTACTACTATGATTACTACTACCACTACTACTTTTACTTTTACTACTACTACTACCACTACTAATTACTTCTGTAGTATAATTTAAAAGCAGTTCTACCTTCTTTTGCTATTGGGAGTTACAGATTTGGTGTACAGTGCGTCTTTCAGCAATTTTGAACTACTTTTGCAACCAATGACTTGCCAGGTTTAAAACCAACCTCTTTCACTTAAAACAACATAATGATTTTCTTTTTTGTTTTGTGATTATTACAAAATAATCCCTAATGTTGTTTTCACTGCTATTTTTTAGTTAAAAAAAGGAAAATAACATTCATCGGAGATTATTATTAATAATTATTTATATTAAGTTATAATAATTAAATTAAATAGTATGTAAATCATAAATCACCCCATATAATTAAGCTGTAATAATAATAATAATAATAATAATAATAGTAATAATAATAATAATAATAGTAAAACTCAAATTGTTTAAAATAGAAAACCTTTTGTGTTCTGCTAGTGAAATATAAATCCCCGAATTTTCAAGCCTAAATGTAAATGGTGTAAATTTATGTTATAGAATATTAATAAAATTCATTTTAGTATTTAATATAAATACTCTTCTGTCAGAGAAATACTTCACTGTCAGAGAGTATACTATTGAGAACTCATGCTTATATGACGTCATCAATATTTGGATCATCAACTAATTTTTAAGTATGATTCACTTTAAAATAAAAACCCATCATTTTTTAATATCCTGATGTACATAATGTTTTGTTGATTCAAATGTCCACGAGTAAACAATTTTAATTTTAGCTGATATTCCAAACTTGGATTTTTTAGTGTTTCCATTATTCATTTCATTATATGATTAAAATCTAATTGCATCATGTATGCAGGCCAGAGATAGAAGGGGAACCTTTGTGTTTGGGGAGTGTTAAGCTTTAACAAAGAGGGAAATATATGATCTCATGTAAAGTTTATAAGAAATTGACTGAATGAAGAGTGTGAATTTTTAAAGATTAAAGAACTGGTTTTCAGGCCTACAATCATAGCCTTACCTTTTACAAGTTTTCATAAAAGATGAGAAAAGATGAGAGAATTTATTGTAAACAGCAAAACACCTCCAGGCCCAGAGTCCCAAAAGCACTATAAGTTTAATTAAATTAATTAATGATGATCATTGGGCTATAATGTTTCTGGGAAAATCAGTTCTAATAATTCTGACCTACTGTATACGTAAAAGGACACACAGTTTCTTCTTTATTACATTAATACCTATGTTCACTGATATAATCACTGTTTACATGGCCTTGGGTTTGATAGCTTGACCTTACTTTTTTAATAATTCAATACAGATCAACGGGCATAAAAAGTATAACGATCACTTCCAGTATTTTAAACTTTGAACATATCCCCCTGTTATCTGAAACAGTGTTGAGCGGAGTGCTACTGTGTGCTTCTCCTCTCATTCACCCATGTTATGGAGGCGCCAAACCACCGACGTGCTCTCCTCCTCTCCTCTGCAGTGAGTATATTATCCTCCCACACACACTCACACACACACACACACAAAGTGAATGTTTCTATAACTAATAGCTAATTCTTCTCTAATATGCACATCACTGCATAGCTATAGCTTATTCATCAATCATGCCTATTTAGTAGAAGGAATGCTTTTATTACCGTGTACCACACACACACACACACACACGCACACGCACACACACACACACACACACACACACACAGAGTGAGAGAGAGTGATAGAGAGCAAGCACAATAAAACCACACCTCCTGTTTTCTGCCAGAGTAGGTTACAATTGATATTAAGAGCACCATAATGACCAAACCCATTTTTCAGGAAGCGCCAGACAGCCTGAATGCTCTGCTACGCCAGCTCTCTAATGTTTGAAGTAGCTCCAGCAAGATGTTCATAAACTGATGTAAAATTGTACTGAAAAGAGACAATTTATTAATGCATTCCTTCGTTTATTGAGATTATTAACGTGGAAAAATATGGAGAACAGTTCCACAGTCTTCATACAGAGGTATACATGACATGGCAAAAGATTAAATCTCAGAGTTTTTAACATGGATGATACCTGAAAAGCTTGATATAAAAACCCTATAAGGGGAATGAGGTAGCTAAATGTTACCAACCTACTCACCCTCTTGCATGCCCTGCGCCTTGAATCCCCTGAAAACTTTTTAGTGGCATGACACTTTCCCACAGCACCCCCCCGGATACACAATGCTGCTTTGCCCCGTAACCAATTAGCTCTTTCAGTCAGTCTGCACACACGCGACCCCACTGCCATTTTTCACCACAGCAATGAACTCTAAGTTGCCTTTCCATACTGATCCCTGAGCAGTGAACCCTTCTCAAATCTTAAGCTTGGACATTCTAAAGGACCCCACAAAACTGGTGTCAGATCACTAAGAAGGGCAATTTCTAGTGACACAATGAAAACCTACATTCCTGTGTAGAAAGAAGGAGGGAACACTTCAACAGCCTTTTTGTTGTATCTGATAAAAAGCCTAGGCTTGATGATACAAAGCCTAGCCTCTTTTCACGTGCTGCTCTCTATCCATTCCAGACTCCCTCTATAGGGAGGAATAATGCAATCAATTGGGATGACTTTTATAGACTTATTGGAGCTCATCTTCCCATAGAGAGAGTCTGTGTACCTGTAAGGAAAGAGATCGAGTGTGGGATAACTGGTTGCTGAAGGGAGAGCAGAGGAATGACAAGAAGCATTTCTTTTGTTAAAGTGCAAAGAAGATTTGGGGCTACAAAAGAGAGAGAGGGAGAATAAGCAGCCCGCTCGTGAGTTGACCTGCTAATAGAGCGTTTAAGTGGAAACCATTGATCCCGAATAACGGACTAGGAGCGTAACTAACAGTCTTACCCTCTGCTACGAAGGTGGTCAGCGCGGCGATTTGTTGGACAGATTAAGGAGGTATTGTTGAATAGATTGGGGGGAAATTGTGGTGCTTGACTTTTTTGTCAAGCTGCACCTGTGGTTAAAAAAGCGTGGGATTGCTGCTTCCAGAACTCTAGACCTCTTATTTCTCTATCACTGACAGGCCATGACTGGTCTGGTCTCTCTCACTATAGTAGACCTGAAAAAAGTTGCATTCTAAATATGTACAGCTGTATGTAATATAGGGCTGCACGGTGGCATAGTGGTTAGCATGTCCACCTCACAGCAAGAAGCCCCTGGGTTCGTGTCCCGGGCTCGGTTGTTTGTGTGGAGTTTGCATGTTCTCCCTGTGCTTGGGTTTCCTCCGGGTACTCCAGTTTCCTCCCACTGTCCAAAGACATGCACATTAGGCTAACTGGCTGTTTTAAATTGACCCTAGGTGTGAGTGTGAATGGTTGTATGTGTTGCCCTGCAATGGTCTGACGAGCTGTTCAGGGTGCACATCCTCCCTGCGACCCTTGTAGGATTAAGCGGTTCAGCAATTGAGTAAGATGAGAGAACGAGTGTATGTAATATATAATAATAATAATAATGTACTACACTATATGGCCAAAGGTATGTGGACACCTGACCAATCACACCAGTATGTGCTTGCTGAACATCACATTCTAAGTTTAAACCCCTCTTTACTGTTATAATAACCCCTATTCTTATGGGAAGGAAGATTAGATTTTGGGACATGGCTGTGAGGATTGATGCTCATTAGGAATCTACAGTTTGAGCTAGAAAGAAATCAGCTCTAACCTCACTTCCTCATACCTATACATACATGTATTTCAGTATTATAGGTGATGTTATGGTGTATGGTTCAACAAAAATGAAAATAATAGATCTTATAACTAAGACTGCTGTTTGCTACCAACAAAGAGCCAACATGAAATATTCTACTGATTTCTCTGCCAGACTGATTATACCAGCAACCTCTGCCCTCTCTGTCCTCCACTCTTTTGACTACATATTTTTCCATTTTAATTTAATTGCAAATGGTGAATAATTCATAGAACACACTGAACATGAATAACTGAACAATACACTGGATGTTAGGGGTTAAACTGCAACAAATTATTTCTGAAGACTTGTTTAAAGACTACATATATTCAGAAATACAGCTGTCACTCTCTCTCTCTCTCTCTCTCTCTCTCTCTCTCTCTCTCTCTCTCTCTCTCTCTCTCTCTCAGAAGGAACAAGCCCTGCAGTATGGAGTTCAGGCCCATGTCCTAAACAACACAGAGGAATCCTGAGGAGAGCTGTGTTCTCTGAGCAGCAGAGGAAAGAACTTGAGAAAACGTTCCGCAGACAGAAATATATCAGCAAGACGGATCGCAACCGACTGGCCACAGAACTGTGTCTGAAAGAAACACAGGTGAAACGCTAATGCTTCAATTATTCTTTAATGACATATCACTCACTCACTCTGTCAGTCATTTGCTGAAATGATTAATCCTACTAAGGTCAAGGGGAAACTGGTGTTTATCTCAGCTGACACTGAGCGAAGGCGGGGAACACCATGAGCAACTCACCAACCCATCGCAGGGCAGCACATACAACCATTCACACTCACACTCACACCTAGGGTCAATTTGGAACAGTCAATTAGCCTAAAGTGCATGTCTTTGGACTGGGGGAGGAAACCGGAGTACCCGGAGAAAACCCACGCAAGTGTGGGGAGAACATACTTCTACAACAAACTCCACACAGAAACACCCGAGGCTGGGAATCGAACTCAGGACCTTCTTGCTGTAAGGCAGATGTGCTAACCACTATGCCACCGTGCCAGACCTTTATTGATTTCTCCATGGTTTAATTGAACTGTGAACTGAACCTCTTAAATTAAATGCAAACTCTTCATACTGTCAGTACAGGTGCAGTCTTTTGAACTTAGAGTAAAATGGAAGACACTCTTGAAATTCATCTCTCTGATAGCCAACATAGGTGTTTAACGTGATTTTTTTTCATGTGTAAATGATAGTATAAAAAAATTTAAATACAGGACAACATTTGTAATGAAATGCTCTTTTAAAATTGTATGCTGTAATTTTTTTTTATATTTTTGAGTATGTAAATCCCATGTCTTAAGAATTGAATTTGTTCTATTTTAGGTAAAGATCTGGTTCCAGAACCGCAGAATGAAGTGGAGGAACTCAAAGGAGAGAGAAAGCCTGAGCTCACGGCCACCAATGGAAGAACTCCTTCTTAGGAGCGTACCAGAAAAAGGAGAAACAGAGCACACGCAGACCTTCCCCAGAGGAGGGCGCCACACATCTCAAACACCTGCAGACAAAAACTTGAAAGATCTCACACATCCAGGTGCTAATGTTCGAAGATAAGAGGTGCATGCTTCAGTCAAAAGTTTTTGAACACTCAGAGCTTGTATAATTTGTACCACACTACTTTTAGTACCCATGGAAAAAGGTACAGAGCAAGAATTTAATGAGAAGGGGAAATTACGAGTTTTGTGTTTCACCAGAGACACTTGATTTTTTATTTGATGTTATCTGGCTTTTTGTTTTTTTTATCTTTGAAGTTATTAACTTACAGATCCTGATGAGAAACATAAACATATTACGCCTACAGACAGAAGATTAGTGAAGAAGGTATAAATCACTCCCACTAAAAGAAACCCTTATTTAGAAGCATCACCTTTTTAAACCTTTCAGTGCCCCCACAAACCTTTCAGTTATTCATCTTAAAAAGGCAGTACAACATATTAGTATATCCTACACAGGAATTGATTGGTCCAATATCTGGGGGATCAGAAAAATGCCGTTTTAAAAAAATAAGAAAAAGCTATGCAACATGGCCTTTGAATTTTGTTAAAGGTTAAAAAAAAGGTCTTTTTCCAAACAGAATGTATTTCTAAAGATACCAGTGTCAACATACTTTTACAAGCTGTAAACGAAGTACATTTCTGTCAAAACTTAAATATTTCAATTTGCAGAAATACAAGATATGAGAATAAAGATTTAAATAAGTGCCTAAGGTAATTTACCTTTGTGCAAGAAGTCACAGCGGAGTTTACTACAGTGAAGCAAGTCTCATAACATCAGTGCTGCCATTTTCCTTTCTACAAAAAAAAAGAAAACAAGCCGTTTCTATCATAGGCAGTCCAGAATTTATTGAAACCAATAAAGCGCTAAACTCACTTTTTAAAGCATTTAGCAAGTCTGAAAAAACTCCCATGACCTGCATTTTCATGGAAAGCCTATATGAAGCTGAACTGGACAGCAGTAAATTGCTCTACGCTGCTTTGCAAGCACTTCTGATATTCAGTATGTATGTGCACGGAGCTCACCTGCCACTTTCATGATAAATAAATGTAAACAGAAACAATAAAAATGTTATTTTAGTCTACTTTTATTGGTGTATACCTCTGTGTAATATATACTAAAAAAAAGGTATTTTTCTCAAGCTCGGCAATATGTTAATTTTTCGAAATGAATTATTCTGTGACTCGAGTAAAACTTACAGGAAAAAGAAAGTATATATAGTGGACTTTACAAATGTGGAATCAAAATCTGAACCTAAAAATATTCAAATATATACGGTGTGCAAAAAATATTCGAATATATACATCCATACGCATCTTCCTGCCTTAATTTCCAGGAGAAATTTAAGATGTGACTAATACTTAAGAAAGAATTGTATTACACATTCATTAAAACACTGAAAAAACTAACACTGACATGTGAAATTTGTTAGCCTAGGTTTTTCAAGAAGGTTCTCTGACAGCCAAAGCAGACCCAATTGCTCTTCCAGGTTTTTGTTTTGTTTGTTTGTTTTGTTTGTTTGTTTTTTATCATACATAGTGCTTATTGTATATAATTGTATAAATCTGTTGAATGTTATTTGCAAACTAATTCAGTGTGTACTTACTATGACAAATAAAATGTAATTTTTTTGATACTTTATGTGAATAGTAAATATACTAATGTGCTCACAATGCTTACTACAAAACAAATCAATCTGAGTCAAAATTCTAAACTATTAAACTCATAATGTACACATACATCATGTTTAATAAAAGAACAACAAAAAATTTATTCTATTTTCATAAATCACTGTTTCATGTAAGAAAGCTTGGTTAATTAGCTTGGAATTAAAGATAATCTGTAACTGTTTAAGACGGTATAGTAAAACACAACATGCAGTGAGTTAATTGAACCATCCATGGTTCTGTTCAGTTATTTTTATATCCCTGTGTGCTGGGTTGCTTTATCCACCATTAAATCAAGTTTATTTTAGCGTGTTTAGCTTATATAATTAGTTATGATCATTTCATGAAATCGGTTTATTGTTTTCTATACAAAAATAATTTGAAACCTAATTTCCCTTTGTTGTATTTAGATGTTTGTCATGAATTAATTTATTTTAAAGAAAAATATTTGAGCTACAATGCTGGAGTGAAACATGTTGAGTAATCTACTCACTCTCACTCCTTTGCCAAACTGGTTAATCCTAGGGTTGTGCCACTCAACCGACACTGGGAGAAGGTGAGGTACACCCTGAGCAGCTCGCCAGATCATCGCAGGGCCAACACACATTCACACTTACACTCACACATACGGGCAATTTGAAACAGCCAATTAGCCTGTGCAGGTCTTTGGACTTTGGGAGGAGACCAGAATACCAAGAGGAACCTGACACAAGCACAGGGAGAACATGCAAAAAGGAGCGCCCTCGTCAAGCCCAGAACTTCAACTACCATAACATATTATATATATATATATATATTCTGAATTGCATTATGTAGAATTATATAGGATAGACTGATAGTTTTGTTTATGTAGACTTTTTAGGATTTACCTAAATTTACCTTTATAGAATGTAAGAATCATATTTATTAATTATAAAATAACTTTATTCAATAATTTTAAACTTCAGTCTAAAATATGTGAGATTATTTTATATTAATTTATATCAGTCTGATTATGCAAATATGCTGTGAAAAGATTAGATATAATTATAAAGCCTAATATTTTACCCAGCCTGATATTAGCTGAAGATTTATCAAACCTGGCTAGGCTGGTTTACACAATATTATAGGCTACTATAATGGCAGCTAGCTTGATAATGACAAACTGGTTTAAGAGGATAATTATATCAGAGCAAATATTCACATTCATATTCCATACCATATCCCATCATAAATTCTTTAAAATGTGTTTGTGTTTCAACTTTTGTTGAAAGTCCATTCTTGAAAGGACGGCATGACTGAGTTACCAGAGCAACTATGATGTTGACCTGTAATGGCACACAATTCAAAACGGCATACCCATCAGCCGTTGCCCCATAACACTGATTTTAAATTGCCAGCTTGGAGTGTTGTATTCATCTGAAAGCCTAAAAAGAAGATGAAAGCTTTGTGGAAAGCATTAAACTAATGTATCACCAGCCTGAGTGGAGAGAGGGAGAGAGAGAGAGACATGGAGACTATGGATTAAATTAATCCTTAAAGTATACAGATTGATTTGTGAAAGCAACAGGAACTGTTTTCTGACCATTTGATAAAAGGTCTGCCCTCTAAAATAGCTAACACGTGCATTAAAAATGGATTACAAGTGTCTTGGGCCTCAATAATTTTTAGTAGCACTTACAAATTACTATTATTTGTAATTTGAACATCCTGAAGGTGTCTGATTCTTTAAATATAATAATTATTTGTCATGACAAGCACCTGAGTGTCTGGCCATATCTGCAAAGGCACTATTGACCTTGAGTGATGCTTTTAATTTTTCAATATGATGTTATATTTGCTACTAGGCCATTTGATTATTTTTCTGTAATAAATATAGTGAAAGTTATTATTTAAGCTACAAAAAATGAATGAATGAATTCAAATCGAATGAATGAATAAATAATAATAAGAAGGATATCACCATCACCAAATGCACAAATAAATGATTGAAAAAAGTAATTTTGGGAATAAAAAAAACATAGAGTATGTACATAGCTTCTTATTAAAGACAATTGTGCTTATGTCTTCAGATGGGAAACGGGGTAAACCCATCCATCACATCCATTTTATTGATTGACACTTAATGGAGTATAATGTAAATGTAAATGTAAAAGAACCCCAACTGTCATAAGACATAATTAGCTAGTCTTTAGGTAAGACCTTACAGATAATCACAGTTAGTTCAGAAAACCACACAGTCGTTATGCGGTTTTTAACCAGAGATTGGTATATCATCTGTTAGAACATTTCTGTCTGTTTTCATGGACAATATTACAACTATTCACTGTATATGAAGAGTTTGAGTTCAAAAACAGACAAGTGCCATTGTTTTAATTATGAGAAAAACTATATTTTATGTAACTTTACAAAAAAAAAAAAAACACCCAACTTTTTCCAGTAGCTTTAAAAAAAATAACTTTTTCCAGTAGATTTCAAAAACTAAAATAAAGCTACTGCAAAAATTGTTTTCTCATAATTAAAACAATTGCACTTATCTGTTTGTGAACTCAAACTCTTCACATGGAGCGGTATACTTCTGTACGTATACGAATCCTGTGGTGAAGTTAGAAAAGTTCAAATAGGTCACAGTAAAATTCCCAAAGTCAACATTACCAATTCAGAGTATAGTTGAGTCCACTCGACTCAGATATACTCTGAAAGAGTTAATAATATTCTGGGAATTTTACTGTGCAGTAAATATGCATAATCAACATCCAGAGCGCACTGCTTGAGCTGAAATCTCCCTCTTCTGGGATATCTGTCAGTCAAGTACCTACATGGTTTCTCAATCTCCAGAAAAAGTACATAAAACAAAACTAATTTCTGTGGGAAAATGTTTTAAAAAGGTGACGTGTACAGCAACCAAGACAACAGCAATCCTGATGGGATTTAATTTTTCAGACCACACTTGACGTCAGTGGTTCAACCATCAACTGTGACTCACAAATACCCACAAATCAGTGCGTTTGTAACTATGTGGCCATTTTGATTCCCTGGTTTTTTTTTACACCCAAGCCTAATGGTTCATCAGAGCCAGAGGTTATCCTGGTTTCTGTAGTGTGAAGCAACAAGCAACTCCTCCTAAATGGGATGCTAGTCCATCTCAGGTAACCTTCACAATATTTTTACTGGGGGGCAGAGGCACACTTGTGGTTAAGACCTTGCCCAGGGGTCTTATCATGGTGTGGGTCTAATAGAGATTTGAACTCACGACCTCTCAGTCATGATCACTGACTATGATTGACTATAATTTCTTTGTCATTTATTTTTATATAATAAATTAGGTGGGGAGGAAATTAAGGTTTTCTTATGTCTGAAAACTGTCATTCTATATCAAGCACTCATTAATTTTCATCTGAGTAGCTTCATCAATCAGACTGGTATATAGAATGGCCCAATAATAGAATGGCACCCACCCCATCATAAACATACAAGTTATGCTGCTCAGTAGCATATTTTCAGTGTTATTAAGGGTAATATGTATTTAAGTCTTTTTCCACCATGAAATTCACATTCTAACCAGTATATTAGGTGCACACTTTTTATACAGTATGGCCGAAAGAGCACAATGCCCTGCCCTACATCTAATATCATGGATGGTTGGAAAGACCTCAAAGTATCACAAACCTATCACAACTTTGCCTGGGCCTAGTAATCTGCTTTACTGTGCAATGTGGCAGATTTAGATCAGCCAGAGACTGTCGATCAGCCAGAATTCAATGATCAATCTTGAATGTAGCATCCTTGAAAACTCAGGTGAGCCCAGCTAATAGTGCCACTTGTAGCGTAGGTAATAGCACTGGTTAGCTAATGGAATATTGAATATTTATTCAAAAATAAAGTAAAATAAAAATAACTAAATGAAAACAAAACATGCTCCTTAAAGGTGTTTTAGTAAATACTACGGGGAAACACAAGAAAAACTAAAACAAAAATTTTATATTTACATATTTAACCATGACAGAGGGTGGTCAGGTAGCTGAGCTTAGTAACTATACTGAAAGAAAAATAAACTGCACTCTGTAAAGTTGCTGTAGTATATACTATGGGGAAACAAAGGAAAAACAAACTAAAATGAGATTTTTATGGCTTATGTTTCCATTTTAAAGCATGATAATTATTACACTGCCAAGTGAAAACCCTGAGTGTCTGTTGTGCTGATTTAAGCATTATCCACTTAGAATTTTTGAAAAAATTGATGTGTAGCATGTCTGCCTCAAAGCACAGGGTCCTGGGTTCAATTCCCAGGCTCGGGCATTTTTGTGGAGTTTGCATGTTCTCCCTGTGCTTGCATGGGTTTTCTCTAACTCTGGTTTTGTCCAACAGTCCAGACATGCACATCAGGCTAACTATCTGAGACAGGCAATCTCACTCGTTCTGCAAATGAGTGAGTGATGAGTTCTTCATTCATGCAAGTCATTCATTCATTCAGTCATTCATTTTCTGAACCGCTTAATTAGGGTCACGGGGAGGCTGGCGCCCATCTCAGCCGACTCTGGGCGAGGGCAGAGTACACCCTGGTCAGCTCGCAGGCCATCGCAGTCATGCAAGTTATAGAATTGGAGGGGTTTTTTTGCAGCAGATACGCCCAGTTGTAAAGTGCATTTAATTGGCTTTAGATAAAAACACAGGAAGACTAACATCAGAGGTCTTGTCTTGGAATCCTAGCATTAGATTGTGTACAGCTTAACTGACAAAAATATGGTATTGCAAGCAGAGACTCTGACAAGAAAAACACAAGAAAAGGACATTAGCTCCCCTCCACTTTATTTCAACAAACTCCCCTGAAACCGAACAGAAGGTATTTTCCTTATTATCAAAAACTTCAGAATCAGTATGATCAGAATGCTTTTTCACATAGTCATCAGAATCATGTAAGAATGTGTTATTACTGAAAAAAAAAAGTACTTCTGTTATGGTGTACGATGAAAAATAATTCTCTTTGGTGCCATACACACAATTTATAAGAAAATACTTTGAGAAAATGTTTCCATTTATGTAATACTAAAGGCTAGTTACCGGTAATATATTCTGTCCTAGACATACTTGGAGCGGTGCTTTTAAAACTCAGAGGCAAATGTAGCATGGAGAAGAAATAAACAAGAAATAAAAAGATGAATAAAAATACAAACTCCTAGTGGCAGTTCACAAAGGGACATGGACCATTACTGGCAAAAAACAAACAAACAAACAAAAAAAAAATCCCAATTCCCACTTCCCACTTGGTATTAAGATCCATCTAATGTGTTCAGATCACAAGCTGACAATACAGGTAGTATGAGCAGGATCTAAAGCATACTGTGATAAGTTGACTCAATCTGATGTAAAGTCTGGGTAATAATATTTTGTCTGATCACCAGTTAATTGCTGTGACAAAAATAAAAGAGGGTGTATATTCTATAGAACCTGCCATTTCTGTTCAAGCTACAAGTGTAATGTTGCCTAATCAGCACCAGATCCCCTCTGAAAGTGCTCTGAGTGATCAGAGCTCAAGATGCATTTGACCCAATACACACCTGTATTTAGCTCTGCCCACTTGTGGTCTCATATGAGCACAGCCACAAACCACCTGCAAAACAGGTCTAGATGTCCACTCAAACAAGACATGAGAATAAAGATCCTGTTTAAATGATACAAAGTCAGCACATTAGAAAATAGAATTGTTACTCATCCTGACCTGCTGAGCAATTACATACACAATCTTTATTATCTGGTTTTCATTCAGATTTGATGTGTTTGAGCCTTTTAGTAATGGATCTGTGTATATCAAGGACAATGACTTTCTCATGCAGATTATGACAGATGGTCAACACACCTCAAACAACATTTTAATAAATTACAATTAAGTAAAAATTACAAAAAGGATAATTGTGCATAATACAGAAACCCTGCAGAGGTGGCTTGTCCATGGGGCTATTTTGTGCTGCAGGCTATGCTATATCCAAGTTATACATAACAGTTATTCACCCAAGGGGAGGTGGAGGTTCTCTCTCAGGGATTATTCTGAGGTGAATAAACGTTGCTGTATATAGTACACGAGAACATAAGAAAAGCAAATTAATACAATATTTTTACAGTTTATATTTACATTTTTAATTTATTCAAGCATTATCCTGAATTTGTGGGGTGAACAATGTCTTCTGGCATATAGTACACAGGAATGCTGTGATCTGATTGGTCCTCTATCTCGGTCACTTGCAGGTGGTGTCATCACTGTCACACTTGAAACATAAACCATAAAAATCTTGTTTCAGTTTGCTTTTCTTTATGCTTATGCATGGTTTGTACTAAAACTAGCAAAGAGAATTAAAGAGAGACGATATTACACATCGCTTACATCTGCTCGTGCATGTCCTCGGAGCTCTCCCGCGTCTGTCATGATTAAAAAATAACCGTAATGTGTCATTTTAGTGTACTTTTACTGGCTTATGTTCCCATGTAGTATATACTAAGACAATTATTTGCTTCAGGCTTGGTGGATGCTGCTGAATTAAATAGTCTATTCAATGATATCCACCTCATCTTCAGTGCTTAATTGTTAATGATCCTGAGATAGTGGACCAATCAGATCGTAGCACTAAATAAAGCACTAATATATAGTAAGAACTTTCAAGAAGTTTCAAAACAAACTTCTAACCATTAATCTGTGAACCTAGTAGTTAAAGTAAGTATTTTATTCATAATTAAATAGTCCTATATAAATAACTAATAACCACAAAACAAATAACAAACATGCTTTTGGATCGGATTCATAAAGATTTTGAGATCAAGGGTCTGGAATTCATTTGATAGACTGTAAAAAAATACTGTATATTCTGTGCATATCTGTGCATAAGGGTATTTTGCTTCTATATAGCTACACAGCAGAAGGTTTTTGAAATTTGCTTGAATAACAATTACTAATTATTGTCTTAAATATTGCTTTAGTCTAAACTTTAAGAAAAACACAAGCTTATAATATAATGTACTACCCCTTGAATATTAAATATAAAGAGGATCACAGGATATTGTGTATAAATGTGTATCTTTCCTATTTTAAACTAATTAACAACATTCTGAATTGCTGAAAGGCAGTGGTGGCCTAGTGGTAGGGTGCTGGATTACAAGCCCCACTATCAACGGGTTGTCACTGCTGTCCCCCCCAGTGCAGCTAACTTGGTTATCAAAGGCTGTGTGTGGTGAGAGGCATGTAAAAGAACCATTGCTGACTTTCATCAAGAGTAGGCTGCATAGCCGTCAGCGTGTTTCTGC